>JALLPB010000011.1:0-37854 GCA_036939975.1 Cyclostephanos tholiformis | reverse complement strand
GAGAAATGAGAAGTTTGGAGTACATAGCGATGCTCCTTTCTCGCGATTGACTTAAACTGCGTATTACTAAAACTGCGTATTCTACGGTAGTTCGAGCATAGCATCACCATCAACATGAAAAATGGCGGGAGTGATGACATCGTACTTTCAGACATCATAACCTCATCATAAAAAGGGGTATTTTTCTGGCATCATCATCATCATCGGCATCGTCGTTGAGGATGTCCGTCATGGTCATGGCGCTGCACGTCGCCCTGCTCCTCCTATATAACGATCACCGCTCGACATCGACGTTAACGACGGCGAACGCCCACCCCACTCCTCGTCCCCGACTTGATCGTCATGGCGGTCGCCACCGACACACGACGACGTCGACGTTCGTCCACTTCTCAATCGTCTTTCGCGCCGCGTCGCGTGGGCCTCCCTCGCTTCATGCGTTCAACGGGAGGGAGGATTCATCGTCTTCGACTTCGTCGTCGTCTATCTTATACCCGTCGGACGATTCCGACTACCGCCGACCACCTCCCGGGGAGCACGGCGACGACGACGACGGCGGCGTTGGGGTCGACCGCCCCCTCCCATTGACGTCGACGACGATGACACGGAAACGACGACGACGACGACGATGTGGATCATCATCGCATCCTCCTTCTGTGGAAGTATCGAATGTTGGTCCGATCGACGCGCTCGCTTATTGGATCTCGATGAGAGTCGCGGAGAAATCGATGCCCCTCGGCAATGACGACAGCGACAACGACGCCGACGTATTCGATGGGTCGATGGAGACGTATCCTCCGGGATCCGTATTAGACGCACTATCGAGATGGTCATCGTCGACTACTACCACGACCTCCTCCTCCTCCTCCTCCTCCTCCGTCGTGCCCTCGACGCATCCCCCCCTGTCCCATCAGGTCCGTACGGTAATACGAGTCGGACTACCGAGCGTGGTAATCGCGACGATCGCATGTGCGATATATCCCACGCTGGTCCATTGGCTGCTGAGTCTACCCGCCGGGATACTCGCGAGTGGTGGCGGTGGCAGCACTGCCACAACCGCGCCATCCCCAGATATGATGCTCTACACGGACGACGTCCTAACGGTACTATCGAACGATCTGTCACAGTACGTTCAGAACATACTGACGACGTGCGCGCTGCTGTTCGGGATACTCGTCGGGCAGGCGTATTACTTCACGTACAAGGAACAGGAGAGGGTGTATTACGCGCTATTCGTCGAGGTTGCCGAGGCCAAGTCGCTTATGGAGCAGATATCGCTGTTGTCGTACGGTCGGGGGGGGACGCTGTATCCCACGTTGTTATCGCGGATGGACGATTACGTTCGGAACGATTTGGGGATGCTATCGATGCGGGATCCGATCGACGTCGTCGCGTACACGGGTGGTGGCAGCGGCATGCATTCGTCGTCGTCGAACGACGATCCGCTCGAATCGATACTGTACGCCACGTCCGTGGGCGTGCCGGGACCTATATACGAGACCGTACGATCGTTGCGCAGGGCCAGGAGCGAGCGATGCGGCGCATTGCAGTCCAAGTTGCCGGACGTGCAGATGCACGTTCTCAGATTATTGGGCGTCATCGTCCTATCGACGTTTCCCATTTGCGGATCGGGCAGTTCGGCCATAGCGCCGAACGTGCTGATTTTGCAATCGTACATGTTCGGCATACTCGCGTTCGGCCTAACGACGGTCCTGGGGGTAGTCGAGGAGCTTAGGTGTTCGACAAGGAGGCCCGGGGGTGCATACGGTGTCGACGGGGTACTGGGGGTCATGGTAAGCGGTCTCGTACAGGAATTGGACGAGAGGATGGTGGGAGAATTCCTTCGGGGTGGCATCGCCCCGTTGGTCGTCGCGGGTCCCGGACCTCCGCCGGAGCGGGGCGGCGGAGGCGGCTCGGTCGGGGAGGACGACGACGAGTGTACGGTCGTGGTGGAAGGGCGGGATATTGGAGTAGCACGTGCCGTACATTTGGGTGTTGAATCAACGGTTCGATCTCAAGAACATGCCGAGGGAGAGGGTCGCGGCGCTTGACTCGCTAGGATTCGTNGGCATTGAGGGGGGCTGATGATAACAACGGGCTCTACGTCCGTGTAATTGAGGTGTATTCAAATGAGTGAAAAAGCTTCACGAAATTCCAAAAGTTTCATAGAAATGAGGGGTGTTGCGTTGCTAGAATCTTAGGTGATTGTGCTTGTTTTGCTGTTTGATTTAATATTATTAATACTAATACTAATCAAAAATATTAACATTATTAAAATATTATGATAACTCAATTTATTCATCTATCACAGATGCAGCGAGGGTGTAATTGGGATTGACGACGATGATCCTGGATGACACAAAATGATGTGGCAAGAAGGTGATGAGGCAGCCGACTGCGTGCGTGAGGATGGCCAATAGTCAACAATTTTTATAATAATTAATAATTATACTATTCATCTCGTGCGATATTCTTATAATAATCATTAAATAAGAATTAACACCTACTGTGATTTAACACCTAAACCTAATATCAACCTACTATCATGTACATTGGAATCTCATGCTTCACGATGGTTCCTTTTGGCGCCCCTGTTGAATTTATTAGAATGGCAAACAGTGTATTAGTATGATATTTTAAATGGGTGGTTAATAAAATTGAACTCACCTTTAAACACCACCATGGATTTCACCTTCCTTCTGGATGTGGTGATGGTGACAGCAACAGTCATGCACGTGCTATTGTTCGTTGACATGTGCAAGTTGACAGTGCACGTGCCAACATGCTCAATAATCCTGCTGCTATCCATTGAATGGTAGACAGGAGTCTGGTCCATGTTAAGGATGAAGTCAGGATGACGCGATCCATCGGTGAGTTGGGGGCGAATGTACTTGAGGAATTCCTTCACCTCATGTTCAACTTCGCGAGGGTCATGCTGAGCCTTGTGTGTTGCAACACGGTGGGTGAGGTTGTTCTTCATCAAGAAGCGGGAGATACATATCTCAGCAGCCCTGATACTCTTGTCAAGGATGGCTGGCCTCAACTGACCAGCCTCAAAAGCCTTAAGCAATTCGCCTCAAATCTCTTCTGGCGCCACTCCTCAATGTAATTGATATGGTCCATCTCAATATCCTTGAGGATGCCCACAGGCCCTTCGTGCATGGATAACTTGTTGCCAGTAGTCTTGGGGTTTGCTTGAAGGTCATTCTTGGCCTTGACCCAACGAGATAGGCATGCCTGGTCAACTTGAAGAACAGAGGCAGCATCGACCAGATTCAAGCCCTCATCAGCTTGAAGCTTCTCAAGAACAGCGATGATCCTCAGCTTCTCCAACTTAGTGTACCTGTGACGAAGCAGGTTGCCATCTTCTTTCCTTTGGACGAAGCGACCAGATGCAAATCCGCTGGGGTTGAAGATGACCTTCATATTGGCGGAGGATAAAAATAGGAAAGGGAAAGTCAAATTAAAATAAAAAAAGTGAAAGAGGAAATAGAAGTTGTGTCGGGTTGTGTGAGATCAGGTGACACATATCTGGAATACAGTGCTTTTCACAGAGGACATCATACCGAAATTGGCGTCAGACCCAGGGTGCGCCCAAAAATCGACAGGGAATAAGCAATTTGGGGATTATGTTGTATGGTAGGAACCATACAAAAAACTATTTTATCTCTCGTTGCACTTTTAGCTTCCCATTTACAAGACAGCATGTTGTAGACCAAAGTTTGAGCAGCGTCTTCCATGGTACCGTAGGACACGCAGCAAAACGTGCACGCAGCAATACGATTTGCAAGAAATCTGTACGTAGGGCAGAGGCGATCTTCTCGATTCGACCACTATTCCTACATGTGTGGGCTGTTTGAGTGCCATAGTCGTATTCCTATGTAAAAGACGATTCCAACGGTATGTCATATGCCTGGGGTGCCTTTATTTTTGGCGCACTAGCAGCCTTCGGCTTAATAATAAACCAAGCACTAATTATTTGAGGTGAATTTGTGAGCTCTTGTGTTTTGTGTCACGCAGCAGAGGAGAGATGGGGACTCGCCGTAGGCTACCCACGCAGGAACTACATAAAAAAGGGGCGGCAAGGACACACTGCGCCAAAAAAATCTCAGAAATAACAATAACGTAGGAATACTACATACGCGCAGAATAGACAATTTTCAAGAAACTCGAACGGGCCCTTGTCGTCTCATATTCGGATCGCTGCGTGCTTTACGGTATAATCCCAGCCTAAACCCCGGTATCTACGGTATTTTCAAAGAACAAGTTCCCGCCAGAACTCTCTCTGTTCTAATTCCTCTCCTACATCATAGTACCATAACCTCGCGACACTGAAGGTACCATGCTCCTTCGCGTGACCAGAACAGTCGGCGGCAACACCGCCGCCGACCCCCGCCCGTCTTCAGATCCTCCCCTACACGCATGCCTCGCCACGGCAGATGTAACCCAATCCTCCTCCATCAATGTCGGCGATGACAACAACGGCATCGACCGGGGCGGCGGCGAGTCGCAACTCATAGGGGGCGTCCCACACGCCGTCATTCCCGTGTCTCCGCCCGTCGTACATCATCGACATACCGGAGAGATACTGTCGGTCGGTAGGAAGAACTGTACCGCCACATTGGAGGACAAGTGCGTCAGCCGGACTCACGCGACTATCGCATTGCTCTCGAATCGCGATGGGGGAGGAGAAGGCGGCCGCGCCTCGTCGTCTTTCCTCCATTCGGACGACGGCGGCGGGCGCGTGATGATGGAGTATGGCAAACCCACGACTTCGGAAGAAATACGCGCTTGCGAGACGTCGATTTCCGGTTCGATATGTGTCGTCAGGGACATGGGATCGAAGTTCGGTACCTACGTTTCAATCGACGAATCGCTCCTTGCCGAATATCATCCCTCGCCTCACGGCGACATCAACAATGACGAGCAAAACAACGACGACGAGACGGGCGACGACGAGACTGACATCGAGGAGGGGAGGAATGCATCCGCGAAAGGAATCGATCAGGTCGAGTTGACGGAGAAGCAGGCGCGGGCCGTTCATATACTCCTATCCGAGGACAACGATCGCGACGATTTGACATCGAGGACCCTGCCGAAATTTAGAAAGATGGGAGAGAATAAATCGATGCCCCTTCTACAACTCTCGCACTCCTCCTCGTCCTCCTCCTCGTTGTCGTCGTCGGCGTCGGCATCGCGTCACGTCATCTTGCTGTTCGGACCGCAGGGATCAGCGATACGACTGTCCCTGGTGCCGTTGACATTCACGTTCTCACGATACAAGGCACCGGATTTGGATCCCATCCTCGCATCGTTGCATTACGTTGGCGCGAAACACTCGAGTCAGTGGGACGTGAGACATTCTACCCACCTAATTGCGCCCGAGAAGACCGCCGCCGCCAAGGGGATCATGGCGTGGGCGTGCCGTAGGCCCGTCGTTACGACTGGGTATGTGGAGGCCCTTTTACGACGAAGGGATGCGCGGGAGGGGATGCCGAGAGAGGAGGATTATTGGTGAGAATGTTATGGAGTTATATGTTATTTCTTGCCCATGTGACTGAACTCGAAGATTGACTTTATTTCTCTCTCTTTGCACGATGGCCGAAACGACTACTCATCGACATCGTCTACCACGATTTTCGTTGTCTTTAAATTCCTTCGGTCATTCTTCCGCACGCCCCCTGCCAGTCCGAAGGGCACCTGGGACGCGAATCTCAAGTACACGCTAGAGCCCAGCACGGCGCTACGGGGATACCTCGTCGCGGTTATGGTAGACGACGACAACGCTCCACTTACTCAATCCGCTGGCGCCGAATTGGTAGCGATCCACGAGGAGGCGCCGTCGTCATCGAAAGCCGAGTTCGATTCGTGGTGGAAGTCGCGCACGGGAAGGGCAATCGCCGACGGCCTCGCGGTCGTTGTAATCGACAGTTCGTCAAAGCGATGCAAGCATTTTCACGATTGGTTGAAGCAAGATGAGACTGTGCGATACACGAATGCGAAGAACATAGCCAAGGCCATCACGAATAACAACGGCGAGGGCGAATTATTGATGGACGTTGACAAGAAAGTGATTGATAAAATTAGAGCGCCGCCGGTGGCGAGACTGGAGGTAACTGCACCTGCGGTGGTTGCTACCTCGGATAAGTCCCGTCTAGGAGACGCGGTGGAAACGGCCCACAAACCTGACGAAAATGAGATCAGTGTCCATCTTAATGACAACAACGAGTATGTGCCAGCCAGTACGAGACGAAAACGACCCCAGGTGGATGAGCCAGTCGATTATGCAGAGCAGCCAAAAGGAGATCAGCAGCAGCCTGATCGTCAGAAGCGCCACCGCAAAAATCAGGACGAATATGCTTTGGCCATGGAAATGGGTCAAGTAGAGGTAGAGGTTCAAGCTGAGGAATCCGTTACGAGCAAAACATTAACCGCACCTGTCAACAATCAGAGGGAGAAAGTCGTCTATGAGAGCTCCGATGATGAGCCGGGACTTCCTGCCGAACGGATGCCGCTCCCCACGACCGACGACGGATGGCTCGTGGCGGCCCCGATAAAGAGAAAGCCGTTTCGTAAGAATAGGGACGAAGAATTCGTGGCCGATGAGGAGGTTCCCGATTTCGCAGCTGAGACTGAGAGACTATCGGGATTGATCGTGCGCGAGTATGTCCAGTCAGAGAAAGGCTCGCGTGGTAGCGGGAGCATGCCCGTTGAGAGTGTCAATCGCAAGAAGAATGACTTCAAGCGATGTAAGCACGTTGCAAATTGTTGCATAATTTCTATCCGTTGCTATTGCATTTCGTTTAAGCGAGGCTAATTTTGGCGCTCCCATTATTTGTTCTCTTGATTGACATCCAAGTCCGCAAAAACAATGTCTTGCTGGGATATACCACGTTCAATCCCAATAGAGGCACCAATCAAAATCACAACAATATACCCAGAATCCATCTCGTGGACGTGTTACCGAAAGAATCGGCCCGTCAATTGCTCTTGCAGCAACAGCAAGAGAATCTAGAACGCGAGCAGGAGCTAGCGGATCACTTGTTCAATGATGTCGGCGGGGCCAATGGCGGTAGGAAGCATGGAGGGGGAAATATGCTTTCTTACCTCTGCCAGAGCACGACGAATAGAGGGAGAGGACGTCGTTAGACATGCGTTTTTTTTTTATTTTGCCAAGCTCGAAGAATTACTCGTCTGAACAAGTGGACTCGTACTTCTATGCTTAGGAATCGTCATAATAAGAAATATATGCCAGCTAGCTAACGGACATGGGCGATCCAATAGTGATGACACGAATCAACTATTTTGTCACGATATTACATGAATGCAATGGGAGCAGGTAAAGCGAGTTGTTAATTACCTCTTTATAACACGCACCAAGGCGTCTGTAATCTTGGTCCCTTTCCCCAAGAGGACCCTTTTGATCATGCCCATTACGCTATTCAGCCTACCCTTGACCATAAGTCGGAAGGTCCTAGGGACCAACGTGGAGATGAGCACGCTGACCGGACTCCTCCACGGAAAACCTATACCCGCCTTATCCAATGGAATTTTATTCCTCGCATCCGTGGTAATGACATTGCCGATTTCGTCGAGAAGGACCAAAGTTGGTATGGACTTGACGTTGAATTTCTCCCCGAGATACTTCCCCCGGTCACCCATGGCCTCGTTCGGCGGCAACGCAAGCCAATTCATCTGGGTGAAGTACTGCCCGAATGCGTCGATGGTACGACAGCGCGATATCCAAACGATTTCGAATTCATCCTTCTTGCCCATACGTGAATTCATCTTGTTGTAGAAGTTCACTAGATCGGGCGTGAACTGTCGACATGGGCCACACCTTTTCGTTTTGTTGAAATAGAATGGGGAAAAGAAGACGGATGAAAAGATTACATAAATAAGACCGAAGTAATAAGAGCAATATTTACCGTCAATTAGTGTGATTGAAAAATGAAAGATGAAGAACTCACCAATCTGCGCTGAAATACAGACCCACAACTTTCTTCCCATCTAATGCCACGTTGGTTGGGTGCTGATGAACCTGAGCCTTCGTCTCGTCGATCATTTCCAACGAGAGGAGCAGGTCTCCTAATAGATCAACGAACGGGCCAGACTGTACCACGAGCGCATCGTTCACTTGGGAATCCTGCGTGGATTCCGATTCGTTCGACGATTCGGATGGCATCACTCCTTCCGCGGAGGATTGATCGTCGGCCGCGGCGAACTCCGGAGTCGTCTCGTCGCCATCGACTGGAGTCGTCGCCGCGGCCTCGCCATCGGTGGATTTATCGTCGACGTCGACGTCGTCCACCATTCCACAAGCGGTCTCGTCCATGGCGGGAGTCGTTCCCGCATCCAAATCGATCACCGACTCCGTCGCGCCGTCGTTGGAGATGGCATCACTCAAACCCCCCGCTGCGTTGACGTCGGCGGCGGCTGCTTCATCGGCGATGGTCGCGGTCTCTTGACCAGATGAGCACCGGACGAAGGAAGTTAATAACAAGAGTGATACAACGAAGACGCAGCGACGGCAGGTTGGGGAATTCATGATCCGCCGTTTTTTTTTCGGTGAATCTACCTAGAAGTTATGTGAATGATTGGAAGAGGGCGGTCAATCGAACTCTAGTAGTACTACCTAGTAATGCGTGCTTTTGCCCACTGAGTAGTAGTCATCCCCTACTGCCCTACATCCACGTGGCGCAGATCAGAGGGGATTTCATTGAGGTGCACTTTGTGGCGGGAGAAAATGGGGATAAAAATTCCCAATGTACTCTTTACAAAGTACCATTGTACTCACGTACACGCTCTGCTTCTCGTTCCCGAAAAGAAACGAAATAGTGAGAACTCTCTCAGTTCTTCTTCTCACACTCCTCGGTGTGTGCCACCCCGCCGCTCCTTCCAGTCATGGGTAGTTCCCAAATTTTCTCTGAAAAAATACTACCTAGGTAGTAGATATTACATGCTATGGTAGTACTCTCTACCTACAACGACTGAAACGAAGAAGGAAGCGTCAAATCCTCGCCATAACACTCTGAGAGAAGTACGTCTTTCTCAAAACAACCACAGCAACGAATTACTATCGTGGTTTCATTTTCCTCTACCAAGCTCTTGAATTACGACCATGTGCGGATCGAAGACTCAAGCAAGAGCAGGCAAACAGAGGCCATCGACGAAAACCGAACGAATAGAGGCGGCCCCCAAACCTCAAAGTGTTACCACCGTCATTCCTCAAAGTGTTACCACCGTCATTCCCGCCCTCCCCGAGGAAGCTGAATTCGACTTGAAGACACACGACGACGACGCCTCGCGCGATCACAATGAAAGGCTCACGCCCCTCGCTGTCATCAAATACACCCTCTCCCTCGCGCTTCTTTTATTTTCCGTAGTTGTTACCGTCTACCTCATCTTCAAGAAAGGTACGAAATTGTCGAGCGACGCCTCCCCGTGGCTCGCCATTTGCATCCTTTTCTTAGCCATAATTTGGCTGGGAATGATGGAAGGACAGCAGTCATCGCTAGTTGGACTCACGGGGGTGGTGGATCACCTGGTCTATAGGGATACACATCCCATCGCTTACAAAAACATAACCCTAGCCTACAGGGGTAACAATCTGGATAGATACGTTAACGGACGACAATTCATGGTGGTCATATGCGTCTTCGTCATCAATTTGTGCGGGGCGCCATTGCCGGGGGTTGGCATCTTCGGCCTGCCCGACGCCGTTGAAGAAATATTTCTGAGTTCGGGATTGGCGATGATATTGATGACCGCCATGATCGTGGCCGATGGGGATGACGCTCTCTCGATGAAGCATTTAGCGGGTTCCGATGATGCTCCTGGAAGTAATGAGAATTACGCCCGCGAGGATACATCACATTCCTTTTGGAAACGGGGCGTCAAAATTTGGTTTCTTCAAAAGTTATCGCGCAGATAATGATGGTATCACTATCTATATCCCCTCCTGTATCATCGGCATGATTACCAGTTGCGATGGGACAAGGTCACTGTTAAGTATCTGTCTCCTCAACGCGGGGGTCGTGCCTCCGTGCCAATCCAGGCTGAGACTTGCCACTGGTTATTGCCTCTCAGCATTGATACCCCGAACTAGAAGCTATTACAGCTCCAACAATGCTTAGATGACTAACCTCCAAAGAAAGATATTCGTGCTTTCATTTAGCGTAGCTTAGTTGTGATCAAAAACAGTATCGTTTACTACAATATCGGCCGCAACAAATATCCAGCGCAACAAACTCTATCCTGGGCATTATTGGATAATGCACCTACTTCACAGTCAAAAGTAAAAGCAAAGCACAGAGTCAAGAGTCGTCGCCTCCTTCCTTACGTAATAACAGTTGGGGTCTTCGTTCCACAGAAAGTTAAGATATCACACAGACCCAGAGCAATTTCTGTGAGTTCCTCGAGGGCGACAGCAACTGGCAAATTAAGCTTCTCAGTTTCATACTGCTCGATGTACATTCGCACGGTGGCTCCTGATCCTGCAGTTCCAGAGAGACGGAAGATGATCCTAGAACCATCCGACATGAGGAAACGGATCCCCTGCTTCTGGGCGACCGAGCCATCAACCGGATCAATGTACTTGAAGTCATCAGCTGTGGCGATAGTATAACTTCCAACAGTGCGGCCCGTATTGGTAGCTGAATCAGCTCGCATCTTATCCATCATAGCAGTGGCTTTAACCTTGTCAACGCCCTCAAAGTCCCATCGGCAATAGTAGTTGCGTCCATATTTTGACCAGTGCTTCTGCACAATATCCTCGACAGTTACAAGGGGCTTGGATGCATCGGAGTTGTTAGCGGCCAAGATGTTCAACCATGCCAACACCGCCCAGATGCCATCCTTCTCGCGAACGTGATCTGATCCAGTTCCAAAACTTTCCTCGCCACAGATGAAGGGAGTGTAATCTTTGCCCTTGAAGATGACTTTGGAATCCATGAGGTTGCCAAAGAATTTCCATCCGGTAGGCGTTTCAAAAAAGTCGAGGTTCAAGTCTTTTGCGACACGATCAACAGCGCCACTCGTGGGCATGGATCTAGCAACAGCTTTGAGCCCACCTTGATTACGGAAGAAGGGGATACAGTTGGCATTGGCCACGATGACAGCAAGAGAATCGGATGGAGTGACAAAGAATTGGGTTCCAAGAATCATGTTACGGTCGCCGTCACCATCGGCGGCTGCACCAAAGGAAGGGATTGGGCCGGAGACATCGATCTTATCGCCTTTCGCATTCAAGCCCATCGTCGCGACGAGCTCTTTTGCATAGGTCAAGTTGGGATCGGCATGTCCTCCGTTGAAGTCATCCTTGGGGATGTGGTTGGTGAGTACAGATTCCGGTTGTCCGAGCTCATCAACAAAAATGGACTTAGAATATGGGCCATTCACACCGTGCATGGAATCATAGACCATGGTAAAATCATCACGGTCTAGCAAGGCCTTGATGGCGTCAAAGTCGAAGATGGTCTTAAGAAGTGCAACATGGGACTCAGTGGAAGGGATGACCTCAACCACAACAGAGCTGCTTCCATCGCCGGCCATGACAGTGGTTGATCCGACGGTGGTAATGTCAACTTCGGGGAAGTCAGCACAAATCTTGTAGCTCTTGATCGAAGTGGTGTTAGAATATGTGGCTTGCATTAAATACTCTGGGGCGGGTCCACCATTCTGAGTATTGTACTTGATTCCAAAGTCCTCTTCGGGACCGCCGGGGTTGTGACTGGCAGTGAGAATGAATGCACCGAAGGCCGTTTGCCACACAGGTCCACGCTCGCGGATGGTTGCCGAGACTGCGGGAGTTGAGAGCAGACCGTCCTTGCCAATCCAGAATCGCTTGACGCCATTGGCAACACCCATCTTGATGATGGTCTGGATGGCTTTGTCATTATAGTAACGGCCGTCTCCCCCGACCACAAGAGTTCCCTCAGACACATTGGTCCCTCCAGCGATAACGGCGTCAAACACAGCCTGCACAAAGTTGTTGAGGTAGTTTTCCGACATGAACTCTTTGGTCTTTTTACGAAGGCCAGAAGTTCCAGGCTCCTGTCCTCTGATGGGAGCTGACTTCACAATAGTGGGCTTCAACGTACCAAGACCGACTGCATCGCTAACATCCAAATCAGCATTCGCAATTGTTCCCGAGACATATTTCGATTCATCACTTTTGTTTGTAATAGAGACGTTACCAACAAAGCGGGTGGACCTACCCATGCGAATGACACCCTTGATGGTGAGCCGCTTGCAATCAACGAGTGATGGTACGCCTTGTGAGGTGGCCTCTTCAAGAGCACCAACTAACTTGTATTTCTTGGAGTCAAGGGCGATGATTGGTGCGACGCCACCGCAAGCTGGGTTGAGAACGGGACGGAAATCCTCAGTGATGACGTAAGCATCACTTCGAAGAAGTAGTAGGTCGTCGCACTTCTTCACGGGAGCGAATCGAGTGCGAGGCACAACAACGGCGCTCGCCCCATCGAAGCATTCGATGGCGGCACCCATGGCGGTCTCCAGCTGAACAACTTTTTGTGAAGAATCATCCTTGGGATCAACAGTTTTACTATTCATGATCATGGGCAGGGGAATGAATCCACCGAATTTGTCGACGATCTCTTGCAGCTTGTCAATGCGGATCCAAAGGTTGTTCGTGTTGAAGAAGCGATGCTTGGTAATGTCCTGAAAGGCTGGTTCATCTTCCTTGGCGCACATGGCAGACTCGCGCAGGATCAAGTGCTTGTCGGATACACGAATGGCAAGGTGACCACCCTTCTTGTCGTTCTCCGTGCGTTCACAGCACTCCATCATGAAGGAGGCGTTGGTGGTGGCGAAGTGGGTCAGAATTTTCAAGTCAAGGGTGGCACCAAGGTTATCGGAGTTAGAAACAAACATGTATTTGTACCCGCCCTTGATGAGAGCGGCGAGGCTGCCGGATCCGATGAGAGCAGCGTACAAATCACCATGACCGGGTGGGCACCACTCGTTGTCTGGATCAGACTGGCAAGTGGCAGGCTGAGACATGTTTCAGAGACAAAAATGAGCAAAAGAACGATCAATGAGATAAATAGAGAGAAGGGGGAAACGAAACAAATCAATAGATCAATAATGCCCAACCACGTACCTCAAACGTGGTAGCATCAAGTTTAGGCACTTTATTTTGAAGCATCTCCAACCCTTCCTCGCCCGCAATGTCAGGGTACTTGGTCTTGAAGAAATTCAAGGTATCATCACTGGTGGAAAAGCTATTCATCAACATAAATTTAACATGCTGACCGAATTCCTTCCTCATGCACATGACTTGCTTGGCCGTCAAATCCAAGAAGGTATCGCCGTTCTTCACCTCGAGCAAACTCTTGGCCTTATCAAGTCCCATTCCGGTTCCCAATCCACCGTTAAGTTTGAGGACGACCGTTTCGGATAGAAGGGTGGAGTCGGGCTCGGTGGAAATGGAGTCTGTATGCACGAGTTCGGGGACGGGGGAGATGGATGTTTCCGGAATGAAGCCGGTATTGCCAGAGACGAGGGAGTTGAATGCCGATTCAAAGGCGGAGATGGCGGACTGGGCGATGCCCTCCTTCTCCATTTTCGTCTGTCCAAAATGGATAGTGTCATAATATGCGTTGCACGTTGCAAGACAAAAGGATCAAATCGTCGTATGAAGCAACTTCCTCCGTGGATACGGGCAGTCGAAAATTTTGGGTGCACCGATAGGAAAATGTGGTATGATCAATGAAGAACTCACCCTGCAGGGTTCAAACGACGCCATTGTTGAGGTTGCTTCGGATAAACAGTACTTCGCCCCAGTATTATTCGACTGATAAATATTATGTTGTATGACCTTTTATTGCGCGTCGCGGCGAGGAGACCAAGGGATGCAAGGGGGGGTTTGATTTGGCCATCCAGTGCAAGGTTGCACATTCCTCCGTCCCTCGCTGGGGAATCTAAGATCTGAAAGATACGAATCTTAAGTACTACAGTGCCCAGTACAATTGTCCCGAGGAAAAAATCTAGATTTTTGCCCTCGTACTATTCCTATAGTTGGTCTTTACGAGAAGTTAGGCCGCCTATTCTTCCTCCTAACTTCTCGTTGGAGTCAACTGTAGGAATAGTACAAAAGAAAAAATCTAGATTTTTGCCTCGGGACAACTGTACTGAGCACTGTAATTGTACCATACAGAGGGTAATAACAAAGGCGAGCATACGTACTTAGTACTTACGTCACAAAAGATTTTTTGAGGCAAAAAAGAGGGAACACGAATTATTTTTGCTCTCCAGTCACATCCTACGCCCGTTCAGTCGGCCTTCCACCCCATAGTACGGCCTGCCCAGTAGAGTTGCGCCTGCGGGTAGGGCCCCGCGCGCTCAGAAGAAAAAAACCCTTATTTAGGGAACAAGGTGTGAAGAAATGTGTCTGTCTGTAACGCTCCAAAGGGGAAGAAGCTTGGGGTGAGAAAGTAGGGAATAATAAAATAGGGTAACATACGTTTTTGGTATATACTAATTCCGATAGTTAAAAAAGGGAATATACTATCGTAATTCCGAAAGGGCAAAAAGAGAGAAAGTCTGTCACCTTCGCGATTCGGTTTACGTACGATATAATATGGTACGATAGAGAAGGTGTCAAATTTCGAGATAGCGGTAGCGAAATTGAAAGAAACATTGCGAAACGTCAAATTTGCCACACTTTGCCGGAGCGTAGCGTAGGCACAAGTTAGTGGCGCTCAAAGATTTAATAATATTTAGATCAAAATAATACGATTCCTCTTACGCTACTTTCACACCTACGATATTTGTGGTACCTCTAGTATGCTTCAGCAGCGTGTTGATTAAACATTAAACAGCGTATGGTACCATAAATTGTGGGTGCTCTACCTAGAGACTCTGTGTGTCCCACATTCACACTACCTAGAGCGCTGGTAGTGCATATTATTTTTTCATAAAACAAACATCGGGCCGAGACGATGCCAACGCTATTCACAGATCCTAGATCAGGGGGTGTTAAGAAAAGCAGCGGCGTCAACGTCTTGCCAATAGTCGCCGAGATATGGGCCCAGGTTCGCGACGATTCTAACAGGGATGTAGATTGGCTTATCGCAAGCTTCGATGGTAGTAGCAAAACGGATATCACTGTTATTTCTTCTGGATCAGGCGGTGTAGACGCTTGTGCGTCGTCGTTACCGGAGAATGTTGCGTGTTATGGTGGTGTCAAACTGAAAAATGGGAGATTCGCAACGTTCTACTATGCCCCCGAAGGTTGTCCCGTAATGATGAGGGGGAGAGGTACGATGATACGCCAACTATTGTTATCTTTTGTTTTCCAAAATTGCATTTTTTTGTCTTCAGATTCTGACTTCCCTATGTACCTTCATTTTCTTTCTTGCTTCTTCTTGTATAAAAAAATGATTCGTGTGTTTTTTTTTGCTACTTCTGCTCAGCATCAATGTACAAAAATGGTGAATAACAATCATACCATTGATTGGATGATTCCTATTATTTCACAATGGCCAACTCAACGTAATTTTCTTTTCCACCTCGTACAAATTAAGGTGTGTTGAATGTACTTGAAGGTAGCGACCGTGAAATTGAGATGAAACCTGGGATAACAGAAGATTCAAATTAGTTTGTGCGAGAAGTGCAGAGGCATCTTTTTGGCACATCTTAATAGGAGTATCAGTAAATTCTGATATTTTACTACGCTTCGACGCCACTCATGTATAAGAGTTTCGGCTGCCACTGAATCCCACTTTTGTTTGAGTAGGAAACGGAATGGTATGATTTTCTGGGCTGCTATTGCACCAAGAAACAACGCGGTGAGCACTAGGGTATCTCCAACAATTTTTACGAGAATGAGGCAAATATTAAAACGGATTGAAAAAGAGACATCGTATTTAATTATTATATGTCTTTAAAGGACGCAGAAACCTCACTTTGTCCCTTCAAAATTGCATGTCGGTTTTGAAAATCTGACATCGATGCGTCATCGCATTCCCTTGGCGTGTTACCCGTGCATTGCATGGCTTGCTTCAATCCGCTGCCATCCCGCAGGACTTCCCTCCACGAAGAAGACGGCACTGGCTCATACGTCATAATGACCTGTCGCACTGGCTCGACGAATGCTTTTTGGTACAATTCATCAAATCCCTCCGGCGTTGCCAAATGTTGGACATATTTCGTTCCTTGCTTGGCAATCAACTTGGCAGCATGGGGATGGCGTTCGGCCCAATCATACTTCATTCGTAGGTCGCGTAAGTCCCCGGCAACAGGGATGTAATGTATCCATGGTATAAGATAATCGTGGATGTAATCCTTCGTGGGAGAAACGTGGTGAAAGAGCAGACCAGGCATAGCAACCTTCTGGATAGTACCCGTCCATGTTGTACCGCCTCCACCTCCCAGATCTATATGATATTTGAATTGTGCGAGATTTTGAAGGGTCATTCTCTCACCCATGACCTGGATGCCATATTTGGCAAGTTCTGTAAAATTAGAATCTGTGGGGTTAGGGTTTGATCGGGCGAATTTGATATTGACCCATGGCAGGATGGGCTCAGCAGCTAGTAATTCACCCTCGATAGCATTCTCGTATTCCGCTTCCAATGTCAGCGCTACACCCTTCCAACGAGGAAGCAGTACATTCTCATCAATTAGGTTCCTCAGTGCACTAATTACTATGGTCTTTTTATCTTCCTCTCTCATCTCAGGGGCAATCTTGCCTTCGATATCTCCAGGCCACATTCTCCGGAGGGCATTGTTATGAATAGTGTTTAGATATGCAAAATCTGTACCCCGCCAAACAACTTGGTTGATGAGTTTCTGAGTGGGAGGGGATCATCAGTGCACGACTTTCGGATCGAACGAAAGAAAGGAACAACCCTCCTTACCTCGAATGTTGTCGTCGTATAGTCCCCACTTAATCCCGAACACACTGTCCTGTCCGACACCCACTCCACGAAGCATGGTAAATGAAACGCAGGCATAGGCATTGCGAACATGTGGGGCAAAATCTCGGCATGTCTGTAAATGCTCGAAAACTGTAAGATTGGCGTCCGGTCCTTGGCATCGGTATTGCACGGCTCACGGTCGACGGCGTGAGGGAAGTTGTCGATGCAAATCTGTCGGATGTGGGGGTAGTCACCGCTCCCTATGGCAATGGCTGTTGTTTGCGACGAAGCGATGAAGAATGAGAGCTGAGTTCCCGTCACAGACTTATGACAACAAAATGAATGCACACTCACCTAGTTCGTCGCTCTCCTTGCCTCGAAATCTGTCGGGAAAACTTTTCCTTAGCATGAAAGCAAGCATTCGGAACGTGAGAGCCAACTTCAGAATCGGGCCCACCCACGTCTTTTCTCCATTATATAGCAACAAGAAGTCATCGTTCTCCGGGTCGTACATGACGATGCCGAAATCCGCCGAGTACAGGTGCGAAATTGCGACGAGGTCCATGAGACTGTGTTTGGGAAGAAATTTCGGTAGAGCAGCGTTGCTGTAGTCTGCTCCATACGAGGAGAATTTGGACGCGGCATCAGCCGCGGCTGCCTCGAGCCTCGCCGTACAGTCACTCTCCTCCTCGTCATCCTCGCAATCAACTACCTTGGACAGCCACTCGGGTAGGTTCAGCTCCCCATAGTCCTCTAAATCATCGTCAATCAGGGCCTGTGGTCGAGCGGTGAACTGCCCGGTGAATCGCCCCCCGCGTTCGATTCCTAGGTAGGATTTGACGTCGTTATGATACGCGAACGCCGAGAAGACTGCCAACATGATGACGACCAGGCCGCGATGGTTCGTCATACCGCGAGCCATCGTGGTGGCCGAGAATAATGACTTCGGGAGAAGTGGATGGAGAGTCATTCGACGAGAGACCCATTCTGGTAGTCTTCTCATTGAGCTCATCACGGCATTAAGCAGTGTTCACATCGGCATCTACCGATGCGCCAAGAATCAAAGGACTCTCTGGCATTGCCGGAGCCAAAACACACAACAATTTGGATTTCTCCGTCTTGAAAAAAAAGGGAGACGAGAATGTGTGTGATTGTGCGTGGATTTTTCGTGTGTACTACTATGTATTATAATATAAGGTAGTCTGGCCGTTGAGTGGACGGAGGAAAAATAATATAGTACTAGGTAATGACACTCTGCATACCATGATCCGATGATCCCCAGATAACGTCCCATAAATCTGCAAAACAGTAACACCTCCAAAGATGAGTGATGTCGATGGAACGGAGCGGAAACGACCAAACATACTAGTCACGGGTACGCCCGGCGTGGGAAAGACGGCGACTGCGTCACTTATCGCGGAAACCGTGGGTCTGAGACATGTCAACGTCGGGGAGCTCATTGCGCAGCACAAGTGCTACGAAGGCTACGACGACGCCCTCGACACGCACGTACTCGACGAGGACAAGCTCCTTGATCTGATGGAAGGAATTTTTCAGGAATGTGCCGACGAGGGCATGGGCATCGTCGCCGACTACCACTCTTGCGAACTCTTCCCCGAACGATGGTTCGACCTTATTCTGGTGTTGCGCGCCAAGACCGACGTCTTGTTCGATAGGCTGACGGAACGCGGTTATGGCGAAAAGAAAAGATCCGAAAACCTGGAGGCCGAAATCATGCAAGTTGTTTTGGACGAGGCGAAGGAATCGTACGATGTAGAAATCGTGCATGAGGTAACCTCGAATACCGTAGAGGAGATGGAATCGAATGTCGAGAGGTGCAGACTTTGGGCAGAGCAGTGGATTGCGAATAATTCGTAGTCGCACACTTTCTACTAAATTATGGCTGGATGATAACGAGTATACATGTAACCGTGGTGGTCTCGACGTTCTGGACAACTTTAACGCCAACGCTCCCCGGGAGAGGCATCTCCTCGTGGCATTGGCATATTCGTCACCTATCATCGCTCTATAGGAACATCTTCGCACGCATCTTTGATCGGAAAAATATATCGAATACTTTTTCTGTTCGGCCGATGTCACCACTACAGACAACATGTATTGGCGAGATGGCGCATCTGCACGATAGCTTCATACCGAATCCCTGACCTTCCTTCCTCGCGGAGGCATTTCTCATCTTCCTCGCCTCGGAAATGCAGCGATTATCACTGCAGGAGCAAAACAAGCGTTCCGAGAAATGGAGTACATGATACTGCTCCACGGCATTGGCGCTCCTATTTGTCTCTCGACACGAAGAGACGGAGGAGCAAACGTTGGATGCCTCTCCTCCGCAGGTCGCACATTCCAATGACCCGCTCGCGATCAGCGAAGCCGATCTGGCTGAGATGAAAGCTTTTTGCATCGCTAGAGGTGCGAGCGCAATGTTTGTATTCGTAATGTTCGTTAGAGTTTGCTTCGATGTAAAGTTGATTACGGTTGATCGAATGGATGGTGGACCCCCTCCGCTGAATATTTCGGATTTGTAGATGCAAGAGATAAGCGAGTGCTCCCCGATCAGGGGAATACAATTCGTCTTCGGCGACGGTGGGCATCGGGATATCGAAGAGGAAATCATTTTTTTCTTCGTCAGCGTGCCAAGCATGAGTCCCACAAATTAAATTAGGTATTTCAAACGGTCGCTCATTATCAGTCCTAAAATACTTTTTAAGCTAAATTAGTCATGGGTGAGCTAAATAATATAGTAATGATAAAAAATAATGGTCAGGCATAATAATATGCGTGAATATTCGTCCTTTGTCAAAGGTTGCACCTTGCATCAAAGTTGGAAGCAACCGGCCAAAACACGTTGCAGCCCACGACAAGACAATCACTAGATCTCTACTACCTCTTCATGTTGCTCATACTCATAATCGTTCCGTTTATCCTCGTCATCTTCCGTGACGAAGGGGTTGCTCCTAAAGTAGTGGCTTGAAAACTCGTGGCCTAAAAAATCATGACAGGAAAAATCGTCATTGAGGAGTGAGTCCACAAAAGTGTCAGCATTATAATGTGGAGCTGATCCCAACGTTGACACTGGAGCAACGGTAAAGCCGTCTCCAAACCCGGAAACCTCTCGAACTTTATGATTTGATTCGATATCGAATCCAGCAGGTAACGAAGATGCATGTTGGTTAGGTTGTAGAGTGAACTGATGATTCGCGCCGAGATTGTCGACGTAACAGCTCGATACGACGGCGCTTGGCTTTACATCCGCATCATCTATATCTTCCACATTTAACCTCGAGTCGTCACTGACCCTTCGAGCATTGGGTGATGTCTTAAATGAAAACTGCTCTGTGTACTGTGTGTTAAAGCTGCTGAAGTCGTTGAAGTTTCCCACGTCGGAGTTGTTCTCGTAATATGAATATGCCACTATCAGATTCGGTTCCTCCAATGCAGGCAATTCAGAGTCAGAAACGGTACTTTGGAAGTCTTCGCTATCCGAATCATCTGTCCAATACTCTGTTTTTATTGGTACTCCAGAAAGATCAAGTATAGAGTTCGGATTGTCAGAAACGCAGGCGCCATCTCTATGAGACAAGCTTTCTGAAAGAACGAAAACCAATTGAAATTAATGGGACTCTTGGGATGGAACGCTGCAATGATATTATCAAACTCAACGCACCTTGGATATTATTTGGATCGTCCGCATTGAAATGGCCAGAGTCTCCATCCTTTGTATTGACCCTCCAATCGAAGCCTATTGAATTGAGTGAATTGATCCGCTGCTGAGAAAGACTAGTTTTTTTCCTCGCCAACATCAACTTGAACTGAGAGCGCTGGTTCAAGATCCAAACCCCAAGCGGCGTGTCCTTTGGAACTTCGCAGTTGCCATGCCTCTTGACATGTTTTTTCAGCTCTTCGAAGCGCTTCTCCCACGGTTCCCGCTGACGTACCTGCAAAATGAAACCCATGCTATTGAGCTCGAAGATACGTTGGTCGTTTAAAAGTTTGTTCAAATGATCGTGTCCCTTTTGCATGTGTTTGTAGCTCTGGCGAATGCTTTTGACGAAGTTCCCAAGTGGCTGGTCTGCAGCGTAAATGTGCGGAATGTCCAAGTTACCATTAGTCAACTGGAACGCACGGAGCTGCTGCATTCCAATTTCCCAGGTCAATGCCTTCGGTTTCGAGATTTTGGCTGCTGGCTTTTGGTCGACCTCTGAAGTCTCATCGTCGCTGTCGACCAACACTGGTTGGTCTTTGTGCTTCAACGTCCACTTGAACCCCAACTCGTTCAGCTGCTGGATTCTCAACCTGTCCATAGAGGAGCCCTTTCCTTCGTTCATTCTTTTATAGGTCTGCCTCTGATTGCAAACAAATGTCCCCAATGATGGATCTTTGGTGTAGGTACGAGGCACATCGACATGCCCATGTTTTGCCCTGAAGGCATGAAGCTGCGCCAATCGTTCATCCCATTTCAAACGAGTACGGTTCTCTTTGGTAGGTTGACTGTTCTCTTGCGCGTGTGTCAACTCTTGACGCCCAACTGAATCATTCGGTCCCTCTGCCTGATCGAGTATCACTTGATCAACACCATAATAGGATTTGGTTGGCATTATCTGGGAGAGAGGGCGGGAGAGGCGAGCGTGCGCTTGGACAAGGAGAGAAAAAATTAAACCCAACAGCACAGGGTTTTGTTGGGCGATAGCGTTAGGTTTAAAATTTTAAATCTATCTCTTTTTCAGACCACCCGAGCTACTTCCTCAACGACGAAGCTGTTGTTTTAGTACAGTCTCTCGAACCAGAGACCTCGCCACTCAACAGCGATGCACACGGTAGAGGAGATGGCTTTGTGACAAACGATGGCGATGACGTAGCCGAAAGAAAAGAGGCCGGGGAAAAGCATAAAGCTCAGGGTGTCGAAAAAAGCCGCAATCATATTAAATAAGATACAAATAAAACACGAGAGGGATAATATAAGCGATTTTGCGAACTTTGGAGTCAAGAATGGGCTACTATATGGTGTGCCGTTTTTACAGAAGCCAATTCTCTCCAGGATATTAGTGTTGGAATTGTATGGAATTTCGTTCCTCAGGGAACTGATGGTGCATCACCATGCACAGATACGGTGAAGGGTCTCTTCAAGAATGTCCTTGCTAAGTTGTGTAAGCCATCCGACTATGCTAACAATTTCATCATTAAAATCATCTGGTTCTAGCGATGTCCCTTAGTTCCGAAATTCGATGCTGATCGCGGTACTAATAAGCTTGGATAAAAGCACATTGAGTCGCTTCCAAAGATGAAGTCTATTTTGGTATTGGGCGACAAGGTTTCGAATTCTACATCAATGAGTCTTGTTAGGACGGAGCTGCAAGTACAGTCAGGTGCCATTGCTAATCCCGAAAACTGGTTGCTTTATGGACTTACGCCCAAGAATACGACGGATCTTCATGCTGTTTGACGATTTCTCTGTCACTTGATGTCCCTCTCCGGACTATTCCAGACTACGAAGCTGGTTCTTATGTTCTGTCAATTACTACTGAGATGATGACAATGAGATCTGCTACTCGGGAAGTCAATAAGAAGCTCCGGGAGAAGTATCCCCAAAGAATAAAACTGAAGAGATACTCAATGAAATGTCAGCTGAGGATAGGATGTGTGCACAAACGAGTCAACAACAAGAATGCTATCGACCAGACTCTAAACTAACCTCAAAACGTTACTGCTACGTTAATGCTAACGACCTACATTGAACTTGCATTCGTAGAATAGTATTTAGTGTAGACAATTCATTGAAATGATTATCTACAAAGACTCCATGCGACCATCGATACAGTCAGTTTCTGGATAAATCGGTGTCTTACGAGGATGATTGAAAAAGTTGTTTTCAAGTAATTTTTTGGAGATCACTGTCATTGCGGTCAACGTCTTTGTCATCATCATCGTCTATGTTAAGCACGGAATCATCGTTCTGGCAGCATCGTTTCCTCTTGCCACTACCATGTTCAACACAAAATTCGCCCGATTGCGCCCACTTTTCGCAACCATCATGTTTGCAATCATTCTTCTTCCTCACGCCACCGTGTTCAGCACAAAATCCGCCCGATTGCGCCCACTTTTCGCAACCATCATGTTTGCATTCCTTCTTCCTACTGATTCTGGCTCTGACGTCATCTGGCTTTGGTCCACTCTTAAAGTTCTTCAATGATGCACTGATTATGGCTTTGTCCAACAGTTCTTCAACCTTATCAGATCGAATGATTGCATACGGGAGATCATCTCGAGAAATCGATTCATTACCGGGTGAGAATTTGAACCACCAGACCACGAATGAAGTGCTATGGATACATCAGTCGTCACATCAATGACAATTTTGACCTGACTTCTGACGTTCTTCTCAACATCACCGCTGCCGAGTGAGATTTGTTTGACGAAGGTCGTCAAATGAGTACTGCTGTCGCACCTAGTAAATCTGCCTTTGAGATCTGACATAGAATCAACACAAATCTTTTTCAACACATCTTTCACTATTCTACAAGAATTACCAGCGAATGAAAGCAAAAGACAGTTGATTCCATATGAGGTAAGCAAATCAAAAGCAATGTTGTGCAGAGCTGCACTGACAACACTCTCTTTCGTGGTCATATCTAAGCAATGCTCATATTTTCCAATCGGAGGAGGTTTGAGCAAACATGCTGGACTTATGTTGCAATTGAGTGACAAGAATTCCTTGAAGATGAATGATGACGACTCTTCGAAACCAATCTTCTCGATAATTTTCATCACTTGCTCGGATTTGCTTAGCGTAACTCGCTTGCCAAGCGGTCCAAACCCACCATATGCGCTAGAATAGCCTTCAAATGTAGCACAGAGATTGATTACTACGGCGAGATTGTCGCCCGGAGAGGCGACATCTGCTAGTTTGGCGATTTGCTCAGCGGTAAAAGGATCGTTAAAATAGAATTCGTTAGAACGCAAATCCTTCTTCAATTTCGTAACCACTGCTTCGTCGATCAACTCAACCCATCCATTATCCCTGCGTTTAACTTTGGTAACAAAAGACCGTGCGGCACACGTTAGGATGCCATTTGTCAATTGTTCGACGTATTTTTCGGAAAATCCGTGATAACGAGTTGAAATAGCATTCGATAAATGACGAAAGCTCTCCTCAACACCGAGTAGAAACATGAATATATCATTAAGATACCGTGCACAAAGTCGATCAAAAGAATTCGAACAAAACCCAGTGTATTCAACAACGAATTCTTGATTTCTTCGGCTTCACGATCCCGCGCACCACAGGGATGCTTCCCGACGGTGCATTCGTGGTAGAGCTTCACTGGAAAAATCTCATTCAGCAGTTGCTTACACCCTTGACATTCACTGGTAGTACACATCGCGAAATCGTTAGATTGAGAGTGGCACGGAGTGACTTGATTTTCGACAACTGTCAATCGTTGAGTTAGCATCGCCAATTCTTTTTCCGCGTCCATCCAGATGCTCACTTGGCGAGATATCCGCGTTGGTATTCACTAGCCGCCATGATTCGCTCATCTTCTGCCGCTTGGCGCTCAGCTTCAATTTGTTTTCCGAGCGAATCAATTTCTGCATTTAGCTTCCGACGCTCATCCAGTCGAAGTACAAGATTATCAAAGATTGATTTGCTTAACTCTTTCACCTGCTCCTTGAGGCGTTCCACCAGCTCCTTTTGGCGATGATACTTCTCTCGGTAAACATTTACCATCGACATGGCGAGGGCAGCAAATATATTTTTTTTCAGATGAAGATCTTTTTAATTTTAAATTCTCTTTATCCAACTTGTAAACCCATCTATAGATCAGCAGTGGAATGTCTCGCCATTTGAGGCCATTCCTAAATCATATTCAAGGCAAGCTCAGTGCCGCCATCAACAACGTCGCCCATGCCATCGGATGGTCGTCCTCGTGGATCATGACCAGTCACCCACGCTCATCTCGCTTAATTTTTCTATTTCCACTGTCTGTGCTAAAGAACGGATCTAATATTGCCTCCCGGATAGATTTGAAGCGCTTCTCAGGATCAGGCTGCAAGAACTTATGAATGACATTACGAGCAAGTTTATCTTTCTCATCAACATTCCTCAATGCCTTTTGCAAGGATTCATCGTCCCACCTTGCAATCTTGGCGAGATTAGACGATTTTACCCGTTTACCTCGATGGGAGTATGCTGAAAGAGGGGCGCCGACCACTGATTCATACACCATGTGTCCAAACGCCCATAGATCAACGGTGGGGCTTGATGTCACGGGGATCACTGTCGCTGTTTTTCTCGTCACACCATCCACAATTACATCCTCTACAATTACAGCCTCTGGAGAATGGTAGATTCCGCGCTTGGGATCGGTCATATCTCCAATTCGAACGCATCCGCCAACACCCAACATCTTGAAGAGAGGACCGAATTTGCCAACGTTGTGTGGCCCAAAGTCCGTATGAACCAACCCGTTCTCATGAAGATGGAGTAGCGAAATGCCAATGCGCCTTAATTCATTTGATGGGTAAGCTTTCCCTGCCCTTCTGTAATCTAGCATCTGATGTTCAACAGTAGAGTCTGCACCCTCCATCGTAATACAATATGCAGGATCGGCACTAGCATTCTGGTACGCCCCGTGGTGGACAGTGTGGTGGACGCTGATCACCGAGGGGACGTAATGCCTTGACAAATTGAAATCCTTTCGAATCTTGAGCTCTCGTTCCACAACATCAGATCTGGGTGTTATTTTAGCAATCACATGCTGTCCTTTCTCGTTGCGGATTAATTTCAATTTATCAGAGACACTCAAGTTCAATCCTTCATTGCTCTTGGGTCGCACCGAAGAATCAGACATTACAGAAAGGTCGTCATCCCAGTCATCTTTGCGGTCTTGGTCGTCACCCTCATTCTTTTCGTAATCTGTGCTGAATAGATCGCCTTGTTCTGGTGGAGGTTCATACCGCAATGCGTAGAATATTTCGGTGTCGCTGGCGCCATTCGTGAATGCAGGCCGCTGCTTAACTAGCTCCAAAGTGTTGAAGAGTCTTAGCATAACCCTAATTTCATGTCGGCTAATGGGAGTCGCAGCTTTTAAAGCAATATTTCCTCTCGAGTCTTCAACATGTGCCAAAGCTAATACTTGGGGTTGCGTACACTGCTGAAGGATTTTAGTGACAACTTGATAGTATTTATCGCCGACATGGAGCAATATATGATTCCACGAATAAAAGTGCGGTATGAGCCGAACCTTGACCCTCTCCTTAAGATGGATGGGCATATCAAGTTTCAAGAGCCTGTAGACGATGAATAGTGAATGCTCATTTTCTGTCGCGACTTGAATTGGGAGCTTTCCTGTGCGATCATCGCGGGTAGTTACCATCTAAGAAAAGTAAAAGCAGTCAAAATGATGAATCGACATCTCAAGGCAGTGTCGAGCGCAGATGTAACAAATAGGTAAGTACTTACTTGAGGTGCATAGTTGATCAACGAAAGAGTGGTTTCGTCCTCTGCAGAATGACTAAGAGCCAGGTAGAGTGGACTGTGACCGTCACCGTCTTTTACAATACTAGATCCCGGGAAGTGGGTGAGCAAAGTTTCAATGACAGCTGGCCTGCAATTGTGCTTGAGGGCGATGTGGAGAGGGATATCTCCCGACTGATCACATGTTCCAACGGCCTTCAGATAGCAAGTCAAGAGTGATTTCACAGCAACTACATCAACTTTTGCTCCACATCGAAGCAATAAGTGCAAGGGTAGCTCCCCGTTTTCATCAGTGCGGCTAGCCAACGAGAAATGAAGAGGAACGCGCAACAGTGATGTAATTACCCCAACAGAAGAATAATGTTTGCAAGCAACATGGAGGGGGAGACTGATGTTACCAGGTGTCACAGAGTGAACACTCTCGGGAACCTTCATTGTAAGATATTTTATTGCCTCAATAGACCCATGTTCTGCAGCAACATGAATGGGACACCGGCCAAACGAATCAGCATCTTTCGCACCATTCTTGTACGACTCGTAGATGATTTCAAGACCAATAAGATTGTCTGTCCGTGCTGCATGATGGATAGGCAATTGACCAGAAATGTCCTTGTGGACGACTGCCTTCGGATAAAGGGTGAGGACCATATCAATTAACAATGTCCATGCCGAAGCGCGTTCAGCTATCTTGTGCAAGGGTAACTCTCCGGTTGTTGGGTCGGCCTCTTCTACCAGCAATGGGTTTTTGTGAAGCATTTTCTCCACCATGTACCAGTTGTCATTTTCAATGAAGAAAAACAATTCACGGCTTTGAGTACTCCAGTAAGTCCTCCACACACACTTCCTTGTTGTAGACATTCTGAAGGCACTTTGAATTTTTGTGGCAGCACGGTCTCGTCGTTTCGGGGCAAGCAGTTTGCGCTGCATTTGCATTCTAATAAAACTCTGAACCTTGATTGCTGCAGTCCTCCCGCGCCTCAGAGCATTGACGCCCAACTTTCTTCGTGCCGCGGCTTGTATCTTGGCTGCGGACCCACCAACAATGTCGTTTTTTCGCATTTCAAGGCGTGCATATGTCTCCGGGCGCAAGAAAACATTTCCATGGCACATCTGCATACCAACAAGAGCATACCTCGACGGAGCCTCTCTAGTCATGAACTGGTCCTTCGTCTGGGGAATGGAAGTAAAGTTGGGTAGCGGCGCAGGAGGGGGGCGCTGCCGCTGTTGGGGTTGCTGAGTTAACGCCGAAATATCCTGTGGTGAACGGAGGGCACTTTCTCGAGGTGCACCTACTTCTTTAGCTTTGGCAAACGATTCAAACAAGCCAGGTTCCCAGAGTTCAAGCGTCAACTTGTTCACTAGTCTTGTCAACTCGAGTCTCTTTGAGTTGATGATGGCATTTCTGTGACGAGCAAGCATAACTTTCTTCTTTTTGAGATTCGATGAATTTTTTTCGACACATTTCGGATCGCCTAGCATGTAATATCTCTTTAAAAAAGTGCCATACATAGCGCGCTCCGGATAAAGATGCTCTCTGTATGCATATTTGATAACACTGGCAGCGGCAACCTTCGTTTTGAAATCCATGTACGCAAATTTCATTCTCACGATGGACTGAATTTTCAAAGCAGCACGGAGCCTTTTGGCATCCTCGAGCTCGCGCTCCTTTCTCATTTTGATTATTTCATTCCTTTTCACTGTGTAAGCGTCACGAACAGATATCATGCGCACATAAGACTGAATCTTCGAAATGCTGCTAATAATGGTCGAGACTCGTGAACGGGCAAGGCGAACACGCATCTGGCTCTGGATTTTCAGTACAGATGCCTTTTTCTTTCGAAGATCGGCCCCTTCCTCGTATGTGAGAATGTGATATCGCCTGTAGCAACTTTGGATTTTTGTTGCTGCCACTTTCATCTTCATTTGTAGTCTAAAATTTTTCATTAGAAGCTCTGTTTTTGCAGCTGCCAATCTCATTCGAGTCAAACATTGAATCAAGATCGCAGCCTGGCGTGCACACTGAAAGAATTTTATGGCATTATGACGGCGCCAATACTTGGAAATCCTCGTGACAATTCTACCGAACTTCTCATTTCGAATAGACTCAATGCAGTCGAATGCCTCCCGACGAAGGAATACTTTGGTTTTCCCCAGTTGAAGTCCTGCTACAGCACACCGTGATGAAAAATCGAGTCTCATGAATTCATCAAGGTTTTTTGGCTGCGCCAAGGCATGGCGATTGCCCTGGGGCTGTGGCTTTTCATCACTGTGCTTTAACATTTCGAGCTCAATCTTCCATATTTCCGTGGCCGTTCTCGAAACAAGGCGCTTTAACTGCCTCTGCTCTTCCGTGAGATGGGCAGACGTTTCGTTATGATAAGGTGATAGGTTGTCTGTATCAGTCCCACGATTAGGGCAAATAGGAAAGTAACGAGTCAAAAAGACCTCGTGTGGATATCGAGTAGGATAGCCTGCACGGCTGACCCTAACAGCCTCAAGTACTCCGCAGTAACGTAACTGCTCGACAATATTTTTGGGGTCAAAATTATCTGGTTCGAGATTATCATTGGGCTTTAGGCAACGAACATAATGAGGCATTGTGGCGTCGATACGGATTCGAAGGATTTTCAACGAGTCGGAGAATTGTTTGCCAAGAGATTTCGTCGCAAGTTTAGCCCCTTCTGTTCGAACGTATTTCTGAGTAATAACATTTGAACACCCGGAATAAGTGACATATGACTGGAAAGATAGAGACGTTGCCGCGATGAGCAAAAAATAATTACCCACCTTGATATGGCCTATCAATTCGAAGTCAGAACTTTCCAAAAGCTCAGCGCAAGCTGCCGGCAGTTGGTCCTTATTTTTGTCGAGCCAGTTCTCCGTGTTGTACTCGACTCGACCAGCATAGTGCTCAACGGCGAACTTGTTCCTCACCTTTTGGGCGGAACTTACATGAAATCGCTGACTCGCTTTATCACAGACTGAGTAGAGACTGAGACTGAATTTTTTCTCCGACCCCCAATCCACCATGCACTGTTCATCCAAAATTTGCAGGATCCCTGAGCGTGGTTTGTCGATTAGGTCCAAAACATCTTGATTATCTGGGAAATCTATAAACTTCCATATGATCCCCTCACGTTCATACTCTGTTCATGCGTCGGTGCGAAAGATTGAGTCAGTAAAAATCCGTCGGGATACCGTGTCAATATGTCCTGGGCACAAAGGAACGTACCTTGCTGTTCTAGTTTAAAGACATACTTATTGAACTGCTGCTGCAAGGTTTCATTTGTGTAGTTGATACAGAATTGTTCGAAGGAATTGCTTTCGAAAGTCTCGAAACCGAATATATCAAGGACGCCAATACTCGCTCCTCCTGGCGGAATGATATTGACGGGAACAGATGGATCCATCGACTGGCCACGACGAAGACCAGATACTCCCCCATGTGAGGGCGGCGGGAATTCTTCAGTGCCATAGTTAATGCTCGCGTTGATCTTCTCGGCGATGTAATCGAACGCTGCGCCGTAAATCGACTTTATCAGCGCCTCGCTCGCTTTCTCGGCCTGTCCTGCGTCCAATCCCTTCTGGATCATGTCCCCCCTGGCGAATATGACCTTGGACGTGAGACTCGCTGCAAGGTTGTCAAACGTCACCCCCAGCAGACGCGCAACCGCATTCGACGCCTCCGTGTCGTCCAACACGGCCGCGTCTCCATAAGTGGCCGTCTTGCGCATGGAGAAGGTCATGTTCCCCGCAAAGAGCACGGCCGCGACCAAGCGCATTAGCATACTCACAGTCTCGGACCCGAAGTGCATGACCTTCATTGCCTCGACCATCTCGGTGTGCATGTCGGCGTCGCTCACGTTGTCCCTTCGGTCGTAGGTGCTGCTTTGGTTCATCATGTTAAAGTCGCGGTAGGTGTATCCACTCAGCATCAATTCCTCGCGTTCGTCGTCCGTGGCCGCCTCGAGGAATTGGTAAAAGACGTGAAAGTTTCGCTCTCCGGGGGCCTGGTGGAGCAGGCGGACCTTCTCGAGGAGGTAGATGTCGACGGACGCACGCACGAGACGTCCGGTGTCAGTGAACGCGATGTTGATGTACTTCCCAAAACGCGACGAGTTGTCGTTGCGTATGGTACGTGCGTTCCCGAAGGCCTCGAGTATGGGATTGCTCTGCAGGACCTGATGCTCGATCCCGACGGCGTTATCGGCGGCTATCCACGGAGCCGACGCCCTCCCGCCTCCGCCGCATGTCGGAGAGATGGATCCCGCGGCCGCGTCAACCCCCCTCGCCGCGTCGACCTCCTGACTCTTGCGACTGAGCATGGCGTAGTAGTTCAGCACGATCTTCGTGGTCACGGTCTTACCGGCGCCGGACTCCCCAGATACCAGTATGGATTGATTCGCGGGCATGTCTCCGATAATATCCTCCTTCTCCAGGTTCAAGTTCTTCGTCGGTAACGACCTCCTCTTCAAGCTCGTGCGTCTCCCCCCGCCCCTCATCCAAGCGGCCATCTCGATCCCGCGCATCATGGCGCGATAGGCGTCGTCCGCGGCCTGGTATACGTGGGGCGGCAGCCTCTTGAAAGTCTCGTCGTCCGCGACGACGCCCGCGTCGTTGTTCGCGGCGATGCCCCCCCCCCCGTTATTCGTGGGAGACATCGCCGGGGATTTGACGAGTCGACGGTGCATCCCCTCCTCCCCCCTCTGTCGGTACATGTCCATGATTTCCCTCCCGTACACCCCCGCCATGACCTTGAACGGATTGATCGCGAGCAATATTGGGCCGGTGCTCGTGTATATGACGTCGGCATCGTACCTGAGCCTGAGCGCGTGCAGCATCGCTGGCTCGTGGAGGTGCGTTAGGCCGATGAGATCGTCGTCGACTACGCCCTTCGTCCCGCCGCCGTCCGCGTCCGTGTTGCGTAGCTTCACGTCCGGGTGCTCCTCCCCCCTATGGGCCGATCCCGCCCCCTGATCCACGATGCGTACCACCTCCCTGAAGGACGATGCGTTGGCGTAGTAGCTGTCGCGACGGCCGGGACCACGACCATGGCCGGGTTTCTTCCCGCCCCCCACCCCTCCGGCCTCCCCGGTCTCTAGTAGCAGGCCATCGAAGTCGTCGACGATCGTGAGTTCGATCGTGGTCCCCCCCTCGGGATCGTCGGCGTCGGCGTCGGCATCCTCATCGGCCGCAACGTTTTCATCCACCTCCTCCTTCTTCTTCTCCTCCTCCTCCCGTCGTCCACCCTCGTTCTCCCCCCCCTCCTGTCCCGCGGGCGTCGGGGGATCCGACGATGAAGACGACCGCGACGGGGTTGGCGCCGACCTGGCCTTCTTGGTTTGCCTCGGCACGACCACCTCCTTCTTGACGATCTTCGCGGGGAGCCATCCCCATTCCGATTTCGGCGAACGTAGCCACACCCTAGAGCCCTCCTCCATGGTTAGTTACACTGCGCTGCCATAATATTGTTGGCTATCGCGGTTCTCTCATTTTATAATAAAATTATTTTCCTTTCCTATCGTATCAAACGTCCCCGCCCGTCGTCGTGTTTTAAACTCACCGTGTTGGACCTAGCTCTCTCTCCCGCCATTTTTATTTGACTCTTAGGTACGGTTTGTTTGTGTGACAGGATTTCGTGGCGTCATATCATATCACCCGCTGGGATTGGCAGCGGGGGCCCGGGCTTATCCCCGATCCGAATGGGGGCGGGCGGGGTTTATCAGGCGGGACTCCCCCGCCTACCTCTCTACTCTAGAGCCCGTGCCTCGTTCCCCCGCCGGCCACCCACCAACAATAAAACGTAAGGAGAGACCTAAAAAACATGGCGTCGTCCATCCCTAGGTTGGCGAGGGCCGTCGCGCTGACGATGCGCCATCATCATCCCTCCACCACGCTGCTACCACTCCGGCGAGCACATCCTTGTCGAGCCCACCCTCGCACCCCGTCGTCGACGACGATCGCGTCCGCGGCGGGTCGCGCTCGTGCGTCGTCGTCGACGTTCGGGGGAATTGGCGCGTCGACTTCGTCGTCGTCGTCTTCGTCGTTACCTCGCGATGATCGAGACGAGAAGCGGAACGGCCGTTCTTCGGGGGGGGGTATTAGTGGACTCATCCCCGTACGCAGGAGCGGCGAGGCCGGGGGAGGCGCGGTCGTGGGATCGGATGGGGGGGAGAAACGACCGAAATTCGAATACGCGTGCGGTGGCGACGATTACGACGACGACGGCCTCGACGATCGCGCCAGGATGAAGTTGGCGGCACTGGCTAGGGCCAGGGAGGAGGCGAAATCGGCGATGTCGTCGCACGATTACGACGCGAACGAACTCCGCGAGAGGAGGAATCGGGCCGGATTAGAATTGGCACGCGCCTACTCCCAGGCGATCAAGTACTCGTCTCGCCTTACCAAGAGCGAGAGTGCGACCAAAGTGGCGGAAGGTCTCCTTTACGAATGGATGGACGAGTTCGTTAGGGACATCGGCGGGTCCAAGGCGGCGGAGCATTTGACGCGCGTGGTAGGCAACGACGATGCGATATACGACGACAATGGGGGGACGGTCAAGGACGCGACGTATTTGAACAAGAAATGGATGATACGCACGGCTAACGAGATCGCTCGGAGGCTGTCGTCGTCCATACTTGCATCGAAGCTCGACGACGACGACGACGACGCCGTAAACGCGACCGGAAATGCCGACCACGACGTCGTCTCGGTGCGAATGCCGCCGCCGTTATTGGGGGATTACGTCAACCTCCTGCGCGCGTACTCGTCGTCCAAGGCCAGGCGCAAGGGACAGCGATGCGAGGCGCTAATGAGGAATATGATGACGTTGGCTGACGCGGCGTCGCGCCATTATGGCGATCACGAGGACGTGGACATCAACGCCCGGACGATGGACGTCTCGAACGATATTGGGATGGAGATGGTCGCATGTGACGACGACGAAAGGACCGAGAGATGGAGAATGTGGGTAAAGGAGAGCATGCCGAATTCCAAAGTATTCGCACTTGCGATCAAGGTGAGCTGCCTCGCCCTTCCTATTGTTAGTGTGCGTTTTTCGCAACCCCATTCCTCCGCCCGACTCATCCCGAGCATCGCAATCCCCCGAACGCTACGTTCATCTCCAAAGTGTCATGCCGGATCAACTAGTAAGTACTGATAGCTTCGATGCGACATGTTGAACATGAGTGTCGTGCGTAATCTGGCCCTCCCTGACCACTGTCCATTCTTTTTTTCCGTCTACGTCGTTGCAGGGCCCGAATCGCTCGAACGTATCATCCTGCTGAATCAAGTCCACGACGGTATCTCCGATAGTTGTCGATCTCACGTTCCCGGGTTGTACAAGGATGATCCGTACGTGTTATTACACTCGATCAAGGCGCTGAAAAATTTTCAGAAGGAGGAGGAGTACAATCTGGGCAAGGAGTGGCTCGGCAGGTTACACAAGTTCGTGACGAGCGGGGAAAATAAGGACTATTTCCGTGAAAGAGAGAGGGAACACGACGAGGTGGATCGATCCGAGGACCATGAACTGACCAGGGACGCGCCGACCAAATCGTCCTCTCTGACGATTGATGTCACGTCCGCCTACACTACCGTAATTCGACTGATGGCGCGCTTGCGTGGCACAAACGGCGTGGCCGTGGATGCTCGCGAGGTCCTGGATCGCATGCACGCGGTGCACAACCTGGAGAAGGAGGAAGCGCGGGCGGATGGGGGGGTCGCGGTATTGTCGAAAGAACGGAAACGGATCGCATCGATAGACATTCGATCCAATGCGTATAACCTGGTCCTGGGCTTATACAAGGACAGCAAGAATGTCGGAGATGTGAAAAGGGCCATCGAACTACTGGAACGGATGGTAGATTCGGGGCGGAAAGCTCCGGAGGATCGAGGTGGGGTGCCGTTGGCTACGGGTGTTTCGTTCGAATACGCGATTACTTCAATCTCAAACATGTCCGACAGCCAATGGGCGCTTGACGAGGCGGAGAGATTGATAAAGTTGATGCATGACCAGGAATCTATCGAATCGTCCGTTGTCGCCTACAATTCATTGATTGTCGTTTGCAATAAGCAACTGTTTGGAAAATCTGAGCTGTACGACAAGGCTCTCAAAATTCTTGACAGGATGGATGAGTTGGGCAAGACAAATCCCATCTTGTTACCGAATCCAGAAACATTGGCACTCGTAATGAAAGCCATAGCTTTGTCTGAGCACAAGGACCAAAAGAAAGCTCTGAAAACGGCGTCAGACCTGTTCTTGCGGATGAAGGAGAAGGAGACCGACCAAAAGTCAAACGTTGCCATGACAGACCGCGCGTACTATTACATGATGAAATGTGTGAAGATGTACTCGAGTAAGGACACTGAAGCGAAAATAGAAGAAATCCAAGAACTGTTCTCAGAGGCTTGTCAGCGGGGATTGTGTTCGGCGAACGTCCTTGCGTGTTTCCGAAGTTGCGTGTCGGATGAAGAATATCGATTGACTGTGGGAAAGGGACGTCTCGCCGATCATTGGATTGCCAACATCAAGAGCCCGAGGGCGTTGTACACCGACGGTAGCAAAGGCGGAGCGGGTAAAAATGCACGCAGGAAAGGAAAATCCACGTCCGATTGGGCGAAAAGGGCCAAGGCCAGGGAGGTCGAGCGCGAGACGCGGCGGCACGAAAAAAAAGCGAAGAAGTCTTTCAAGAAACTAATGAACTCGAGCAGATGATACAGTAGCCGCTTCATCTGCTTTTAATATGACGTGATTAAGTCTTAGAATAACTTATTTACTTACGACAGTACTAGGTATCTAAGATTCAATTTACTATGTAGCGGACGCAACATCTTCATCCTCGTGAGATTGTTCAACCAATCAAACTACTCGGCAAAGTAGCCGTTGAGCATTCCCAAAAAGTCAATAATCGGCATCCGATTCTGCCTCAAGAATGCCACCAAATCCAGGTTGAAAAGTAGATCTATTGGTCAAGGCTAACAAGTTTGACTGACTCGATCTAATCATGCTGGTCGATGACGATAATGGGAACCACTGGCGAGTACGCCTCGGCCTCGCCCAATGGCCATTGATATTGCAGAACTGGTTGCAAACGTGATTGTGGAAGAATGAATCAATTCCCTTCTCTCCAAGATCAGTTGGACCATACGAACGGCGACGGGAACAAATGGCGATATCGGTAAGCTCGAAGCGGCTCTTGCTATTGGCGAATCTGTTGTATTTGTAGCGGCCCTGCAAGTCGCACACGATAAGCTGACCCCCTGAACGGTGGTACGTGAAGTGGCTGAAGGCCTCCATCGCTTCCCCGCACCAGCCATGAACATCAGCGATAAATCCATTGTTGGAGGTGAATTTCGTAAAGTTTCGAATCAATGGCTCGACCAAATACCTCTTCCCCCCAATCGTATGGATGTCCCCTCGCGTGATAAGGATACTTTCGTCGTGTTGACAAAAATCGTTCCACTCCTCCGCGTATTGAATTGCCCTATCCGCGGCATCGAAGTCGCTGCTGAAAAAATCCGATTCCAATGCTGCATATTGAGATTTGAAACATTTGCACACAGCCTCTTGGTTGTTGCGATTTCCGCAGAGGTATGTCCCTGCATAGGCCATACGAAAGGCACCTTCGCCGATAACTGTGTTAGGATGGATCTGGACACGGTTCGATGTGAGGTTGGTCCTAGCGGCAGATGAATTCGACATTTTTTACTTCTGAGGGGTGGAAAGGGACGACGAGAATGAATATGATTAGATGCGCTTAAATTGTGAGTATGTCAGGATTTAAAATGCAGCAGATGAAAAGTAAATCCGCATCTGTAATGATGCCCCCGCCCTTCCCCAGGGGTGCCGGTATTTCCGATTCCCCCGACGAACGAGCTTGAAACCTGCCTTATATTATTTAATTGCAATGAATTGAAGAGATATTATTATGGTCTGATCGCGGCCGGCAGTTGTGCGTACGGAGGCTACTACCAGTTACCTCGCGTACTAATCGTAGCTAATATAAATAATCCTACTATACACCGTATGCCGGGGCATAAGAGACGCTTCCCGCCAAATTTCTTTTGAATTCCTTTTGGTCAAAAATTATGACTGATAAATCTAAAATCAGGCATTTGGTGTTTTGGCGGGAGCAAAAAACGGACAAAATTTCGTAAAAAAACTTGTTGGGCCCATTTTCGATTATGGTCATCAATCGATTCGTCTTCGTCTTGTTGTTAATGTTATTCTTTCTGTTTTCTCCAGATAACGCTGTGGTGCGAAATTGTGTGAGTGACGTGTGAGTGACCACCTCGCCGAAACTCTACGTACCTACTTTTTGTACTTATAAGTACTCTAGTTTAACGTCACAACTCCTGGTTGTGAGCAAGGAACAGAATAAAAATAAAGATCCATGATGGTGAGAACGAGATGTGGTGAGTACACCACACTGGAGAAGACTCCCCACCTCCCCCCCCCCGACGAGGACAACGACAATAGCAGCAAGGGGGGGGGGCGTTGCTGTGGGGGTGGGGGCGTCCTTCTGTCTACTCTTCCATTAAAAGTACCTACTAGTGCGCCAAACACCTCAGGGGACCCTAGGACGAAAACAACGCACCCTTTAAACAAAGTACCTTTTTTATGCTTGTCAGCACATTTTATCCTTATCAGCTTTTTTTATGCTTGTCAGCACATATGATGCTTGTCAGTTCTTTTCATGCTTATCAGCGACCAAGATTGTCCAATTTATGCTTGTCAGAGAGTGCGGAAAACTTAAAATTGAGTTTACTCAAAACGACCTCCTTTTTCAGAGCGGTCTGTCCAGTTTGAGTTTTGGCTCCCGCCAAAACACCAAATGCCTGATTTTAGATTTATCAGTCATATATCTTTTCATGTTCAATCCAAAGTCCCCCCCCAACCTCAATTCTTGGCGGATTTTTGAATTTGAAGAGGCGAAAGCTATCTATAGCGCCTGGCGATTGCATCTGTCGACAGCGATTTGTTGGGCGACCCCTCAGTTGACTGAGGGGAGAGGATTTTGTTCGAGTGTTCCCAAAATAAGCCCGGGAGTGCCCCATCAACCAAACATCCCCCCTGACATCAATTATTGACCAATTTTGTGAAGTTGAAGTGGAAAAATCTATCTACGGCACCTGGTGATTGCATCTATCAACAGCAATTTGTTGGGCAACGCTCTGGTTGACTGCGAGGAGGGGATTTCGTTCAGGTGTATTGCCAATGCCCCTAAAATAAGCCAGTGAGCGCCCCATCAACCAAAAGTCCCCCCCTGACATCAATTATTGACCGATTTTTTGAAGTTGAAGTGGCAAAATCTATCGACGGCGCCTGGATATTGTATCTATCAACAGCGATTTGTTGGGCAACGCTCTGGTTGACTGCAGGGAGGGGATTTTGTTCGGGTGTTTTGACAGTGCCCCAACACCCCAAAGTCCCCCCCTGACATCAATTATTGACCGATTTTTTGAAGTTGAAGTGGCAAA
>JALLPB010000010.1:0-41869 GCA_036939975.1 Cyclostephanos tholiformis | reverse complement strand
TGTAACACTCTAGCTGTAACATCATCTGTGTAACGTAGGTAGTTACATGTAACATGTAACAGGTTTCCCTCAACCTCGATGAGACAAGCTTCGTAGGAAGGTGTTAATACGAGAGTTGTAGCCGCAAGCTCAGCTAATTTTTGATGACGTCAGATTTTTGGGTGGACAAAAATTGGTAGAGATATTATTTACGAAGCCTGAAAAAAAGTGGTTGCATATGCAAAAAGCAGTTATCCTGTTAAATACAGTACATTTGACCTCAATTGGCAACCCCTTAATTGAGGGAGATTGTTTCTCAGCTCTTAGGAGGGCCACAACCAAACTCAATAGTTTATACAACCCCCAATTGAGTGAGGGGTTGTATAAACTATCACCGGTGTCAACCCCATGGACAGGGGTCGTGAAATAAGCTCTCTCAATTCATGTGTTGGGTTTTGACAAAATTAAATTACTTAACGAACGACACACACATGAATGAGACATAGGTGTGATGCACCAAACTACGATCAATCATATCTCAGCCAGAAATGATCACCAAATCATGCCCCAAGTGGGACTTCCTATTTTTTGACCTGTCCAACAATATAGCCTCCGTGGGAGGGAAGCAAAAATCTTGATATTCAGAAACCGAGTTGCCAATTGAGGTCAAACGTACAGTAGCGGCCTTCCTAATGCTGGTTTGTTCAGTCGGACAGATAGACTTGATTTTTGCATCATTCACTCCTTTCTCTCTCTCGTTTCTCTCTTTTCCAACAAGATTCCGTCAAAGACTGATTTCGGTCGATATAAAACAAAGGAGCCGGAATGTACGGTAGGTATGTGCACGAAGTTCCCCGCCAAACATCTTCTTATAAGACCACAATTGCAGATTTCTCGCGTTTAAACTCATTCAAACTTCTTTCCCACCCGTTGATAAGAGTGCGACCCGGCGTTGGTACACTCTCTGGCTCAGGTGATAGCACGATATTGATTACACCATTTTATATTATTATGATTCATTCCATGATATAAAACAATGGACAAGAATAATACTAATTGTGAATATCATCAGCCATAGTACGATAGCGTCTATATTAACATTAAGGAAGAAGCATGAGATTACCCCCAAGTCCACTGGCGGAGGCGATAGCGGCAGCAGACTCGGCGATAGCGGCGGCGGAAGCGGCCCTGGCGGTAGGAGGAGGAGCGGAGGACGACGACGACGGCGCCTCCCCCCCCATTAAGGACGCGATGGAAACGATCGCGACCGCGGACGCCGTCCTCCGTGGCGCGATCGCGGCAACGGCGACGGCGACGGGGGGAGAAGGAGGAGGAGGGGTGGCGAGGGCCTCGTCGGGAGGGGATCCAACATCCCCACCCCCCACCTCGTCTTCGTCATCGTCATCCTCTCCATTCGCGAAGTTAGACTCGCGGCGATCGCCCGAGAAGCCCACGGGGGGAAAGGGGGGGGGGGAGGGGGGGGGACTGCCGGGTCAATACAAGTCGACAAGTCGAAGGAGGGGTCAGGCCTTCGCGAGGTGGGAACAAATGTCCGCCCAGAGGAAGAATGACAACGACGTCGACGACGACAACGAAAACGACAAGGTCATCGCGGCGGTGGCGTCGTCTCCTCCGTCGTCATTCTCCTCCCCGACGTCGTACGGGGGAGGGGGGGGGGAACGTCAGATTCCGAACGTCGACGTCCCCCCCCCACCGGTCAGGAGATGGACACCGCCCAACAAGAGGAATGGCGGCACGAGCGAGGAGGCTGCCTCGTCCACCACCCCTCCATCGGTCAAGAGATGGACGCCCCCCCCCGGTTATCAAATAGGCGCCGTCCTCGCCGATATCGAAATGAAGGAACGCACGAAGATCGCGTCCATGCCTCCCGTGAGGCGATGGACCCCCCCCGACAAGAGGCGGGAGAACGCCGCCACCGCCGCCGCCGCCGCCGCGACCGTAGTGCCCGCTCCTGCGCCCCCCTCCGTCGTCGGGAGGCGATGGACGCCGCCAGGAAAGGTGGGGGCGGAGAAGAATGCCATCGTCGTCGACACGATCGTCGTTCCGCCCCCTCCATCCGTCAAGCGTTGGATGCCGCCGGATAGGAGGCAAAACGACGCCGCGGTCGTCGTCGCGGCCGGGGGGGAGGGACGGGCCGTTCCTCTCGCCACGACCGCCGTCGTCGCTCCTCCTCCTCCTCCTCCTCCTACTCCATCCGTCAAGCGTTGGACACCGCCCGACAAGGCGCGTGCGTCGTCGTCGACAACCAACCTGCGTAGTGAATTGGAGGACGTATTGCGCCGTCGATTGACATCCAATGGTGGCACGGCGGCCACTCCCGCTGCTACGTCCGCCGCCACGTATACCGGCAAGCATTGGTCGAACGACCGACCGGACAAGATGATGGTCGATGCCATCAAAGCCGCCGAGGAGATGAAGGAGGGTATTCCAACCGCGGTGGTGTACACTGGCCGGCCTCGGTCGTCCCTGAGCAAGGACGGGACAACCGGGGCAGTAGTATTCGGAAGCCATAGCCTGACTGAGAATCACAACGAAAAGATGGGCAGCCACTTCTCGTCGCCGATTAAGATCAAGTCATCGTCGCCGCCTTCCACCACCCCGCCCACGTCGCCGGAGTCCGATGCCGACAGTGGCAGCGGCAGCGATCCAAGTCCACGGAAACTCACGTATCGGGATGAGGACGACGATTCGAATCCCCCCGTGTCTACGCTGCCACCGCATGCGGAAACGAGGGGGGTGGCGATGGGAAAGTCCAGAGTGAGGTTTTCGTTCAACCCCATCAGAAAGTGGCTCGCAGACAACGTCAGGACAAGTCATGATTTTTCCGTTTCTGTTATCAAAACGAACGACGTCGATACGGCGCGCGAGATGGTGCCTGGGCAAGCGATCGTTAGCGGCAACATCGGAGTCTTGGCGCCTATGATTGACGCGACGAACGGACACGTCGAAGACGGCGGAATGGAGTCATCGTCCGTGAAAGAGAAAACAGATGAAGGCTTCGGGGTAAAGGCATCTTTGAAACGGGATGATGCGAACGAAGAAGCGGATGGCGGAATGCTGGTTTTACCCTCAATGAAAGACGCGAAGGAAGGAGTGCATACGAACGGCGTCGACGCCCCGGCAGGAGTAGACCGGAAGAGGGAGGATGCCCTATTTTCGTACTTACAGAAAAATCTCTCTTGGCAGCGAATGCGGAAGGAGAAGCAAATGCGCGTCGCCGGCAGCGGCATCTTCAGGAGCGGTACGAGTCGCTACTACGGCGTGCAACCCCGGGACAACGAGCATACTTTTGCCGCGGTTTTGTCGCAGAAGGAAACGGAAAAGAAGATTGAGGAGGAGAGGGAGGAGGAGAAGAGGAGGCAACAGGTAGCGTCCAGGACGCTATTGGGGTTCCATGCATCAGTCATTAAGCTGGTTCGAGAGTGTAAGTTCATAAGAGAGCGACAGGCACAAATATCTTGGCAGAATTGAATCGAACCATTTCATTGAGTCCACACTCTCAACTTTTACCCCCTGCATTTCCCACTCCGACTCTACTACTACGCTCAATCCCATCGTTAATGTTTCATTGAATGAGCAGTAATGCCAAGCCAGATCGATCACGTCGACGAGTTAATCAAAGAATATGAGGGACGTGAGGCCGAGCTTCTTGAGATCCTCGAGTCCATGCGAGGAGAGAGAAGGCAGCAGGCAGCGACCGGGACATTGGTGGGATTCCATGCATCAATCACAAGGCTGGTTCGAGAGTGTAAGTTCAAGAGAGAGCGATAGGCACAGTCTTGACAATAATTGAATCGAACCATTTCTTTGCGTCCACACTCTGAAATCTCTTTTACCCATCGCATTTCCCCCTTCGCCTCTACTACTACGCTCAATCTTGTCGTTAATGTTCAATTGAATGAGCAGTAATGCCTACCGAAATCGATCATGTCGACGAGTTAATCAAAGAATACGAAGGACGTGAGCCTGAGCTTCTCGAAATCCTCGAGTCCATGCGAGAGAAAGTAGACCAAGGGAATGACAATATCGATCAGGAGAACGACCGCTCCATCTGCAGCGGAACTACCTTGCGCGTTTCTAACGGAGACTCGAATGCTCGCGACGACCAAGGTTATGCCGACGAGGAATGTGGGGTCATTATCAATGGAGATGGCATTATGAGAACGACTGATGTTGATGGTCAGGGTCGTAAGTGGCTGTGGCTGAAGCGAAAGCGAGCAAGAATCGCTTTCATCATTGGATTGCTGCTTTTCATTTCTGGTACAATCACATTGTATTTTGTTCTTGAGGAAAGTCACAACTCTCAAAGTAACGAAGATGATGCATCATTTATCCCCCGTGAGGATGGAGCCATCGCAATCGCAAATGAAGACATTCTCTTCGGACCAGTGGTGGCATGCAATACGTTCCTGGAGGATGAGAATATACAGAAATTGGGTATAAAAAATCTACAGGCACATTACCCCCAGATCGCGATCGATGGGAATCAGGCCATAGTAGCATCTGGGTCGGGATATGTCGCCTTCTTCTCGTTGGATCAGGATACGAAGACATGGTCGAGGGCAGAGGTGTTTGGCCTCATGGTGAACGTTGGCGACGTCAAGTCCGTCGCGATATCTGGGAACACCGCCGTCGTTGGAGCGCCGAAGGCATCGTTGATCAACCTGAACGCAGACGGAGGATTGGTTCAAACGGGTGCAATATTCATCTATGAGAGGGACCCCACGTCGTCAACATGGCATCAGAGGAAGGGCTCCTACATTCCCATCGAGTATAGACAAGCTTCGCCAATTATCATGATGGACCAATACGCAAATTCACATTTTGGAGCATCCGTTGATATTGATGGCGATGTAATCGTTGTGGGTGCTCCTGACGAATCAAATAGTAGGGGAAGTTTTACAATCTTTGCGAAGGACGAGAAATCCACGGATTGGGTCCAGATTGAGCGTGTTCGACCAGATGATTTGTGTGCGGGGGAATTCTATGGTCACTCTGTGCAGGTCATTCTCCCCTTAGTTGCCGTGTCTGCTGATTGTGATATCAATGTTGTACTCTATCAAATTGATCGACTTGAGGGGGAGAGTGGTGAAGAAGTCATTCAAGTGAATAGATTCCAAGAGATCGAAAATGTAGATGTGGAAAATGGTGCCATCAGCTCCATATCCATGAGTGGGAATCAGCTCGCATATTCCACCCTTTCTGGGGGTTTATTCTTCTACAAGCGAGAAGGTCAAGAATTCGTTTTGAGCCAGCAGTTGAGCTTTGAGACAGTAGTGAATCCAGATCCATTGTATGAATATCCTTTGCGAATTGACGCAATCACAAATATGATGACATTGTCAGTGGCAAACGAAGTATACGTCTATACACGCGATCTGACTAGTAGTCAAGAATGGGTACGAGAATCGTTCGTGCTTGAGAGCGAGGGATATTATGCGGGATACAAGGCCGCGTCTGTTTCACTATCGGGTGGTCATATACTTGTGGCCCAGACAGAGGAAATCTATGCATATGATTTCACAGGGTGCGTGCGCGAGTCCTCGGTACCCTCGTTCGATCCTGTTACCGCCGCTATGCTCGAAGAATTTTCGTCCTTCAGTCCTATTTCATCGCCTACTACATCCAATCCAACTCCATCACCTACACCTGACTGTAATGAGATTGACGTCGTTATCAGTCTTGATGCGCATCCCTCCTATATTACATGGGAGATAGTAGGCCTTTCTCAAGGTTTAACTTCAACCATTGCTATCTCACCACCATATCCTGATTCGTTGGAATTTACCACAGACACGCGGAGCTTTTGTTTGACTGATGGCATTTACCAATTCACAATTTACGATAATTACAACGACGGGACGTGAGTGCTTTTTTTTCAGATATGGTTTTCGTCAGCTGTGCGACTTTTAAAGCGTCTCTCATTCTCCACATCCTTTGCTGTCATACCCTTTTATTTCAGATCAACTGAATGGTTTGACGTATTCTACCAAATCGAATTTAACGGTGAAGTTATTGTCTCGGGAGGATCATTTGGCCAGGGCGAGACCAAAGAATTTAATTTGCTTGGTTCGGAGGAGATAATCAGAGGGTGACGGCGTTGTTTTTTAACCACTCGACGATAACGACGACGGTAGTTATTTGTAATCATAGATAATCAACGTGGGCATGACTCTATTTGGATTCCTTGAGATCACAGCCTTTTCAAAGCTTAGAGAAAACTTGTTGCATACTGTGGATTTATTTTAGCATCGAAATGGTTGCCTAGACATCTTTTAACATTAATCTTGGCAATACATTCATAGCTTGCAGCTCCTGAAATAGCAATTTACAGGCGTACGGTAGTCGAATATCTACCACTTTCTCCCCACTGCGACAAAATTGGCACCAATTCTGGTATTGCAATAACCCGCACGTTGAACAAACGCTTGCAGAGAACGCGTCGCTGGAATGCATGAGCCTCTCCATGATGAGATTACTTGCGCCGTAAGCGATGAGACAATCACGCTCCATCTCACCAAGTCGAAGTCCTCCATCACGAGAACGACCTTCGGTTGGTTGGCGAGTGAGAACAGCCCGCGGACCTCTGGAGCGGGCGTGCATTTTGTCAAGGACCATATGCTTGAGCTTTTGATAGAAAACAGGACCGGAGAAGACGTAAGCATCGAGTGGCGCTCCATTGACACCGCTGTAATAGACGTCTTTACCGGTATAGTTAAATCCGTTTCGTATCAATGCAAGCTCAGCACTTTGGACGGTGTCTGTCGAGCCAAACTCTTCCCCAAAGGCCGAGGCGTAGGCCTGTCGCCCCTCGAAGACTCCAGCCTTTCCCGTGAGAAGTTCGATTAACTTTCCGACAGTCATGCGTGAAGGGAAGCCATGAGGGTTCTGGATAGAAATGTAGCTTAATTGTGAGCGGGTTGGGTTCGAGACTAATGTTGGAAGTTGGTACGAAAAACGCAAATATGCTCACCATGATGAGATCGGGGGGAATGCCCTGTTCATTAAACGGCAAATCTTCTTGTGGAACAATAAGTCCACAGACACCCTTTTGACCATGGCGAGAAGCGAATTTATCTCCAAGCTCTGGTCGCCGTGTTTGTCTCGTCATGACCTTGATACTGTGCAACCGAAGTAATGATAATAATCACAAATCAGAGAGTGCTAAGACTGATGTCACCGTTTATCCAATAAAAGAATGAACTTACAGGAATTGCTCAGACTCATTCGAAGAAATGAGTACGCGGTCGACATATGACGGTGCACTTGACCGATAAGACATCCCAGAATACTTGTAGTCCACTTGCATCAATCTTTCCACCGGAGTGCTCGTATCCGTCGGTGCTGCAAAAAGTTAACGAATTTGGTGGATTCAGTTTTGAAAGGGAAGGAGACACCCCGGGTTTTTCAAACAGCATATCCCGAACTCACATTCTTTATTAATCATTACGGTTCCATTGTCTAAAAGCTCTCCGACCATGCACAGACCATCCTTGTCGACTGCTCGATAACGAGCATATCGTTTATCTTCCTCGCCATCGGGAAAGGCCGCGGGGTCTGGGGCGGCACAGGTACGATCCATAGTGCTGCAGCGAGATAGATACATGGAAGTTATTTCATATTTGAATGAGAAGGGAAACGTCGTGCAGATCCTAGATAGCACGCCCTGTACTCACCCGTTCTGATAACGTCGGACGCTAGCTTGCTGCTTCTTGATCACCATACATCGACCGAATCCACGATCAATAGAGGCTTTGTTGACTACTACAGCGTCTTCAATATCGTAACCACTGTACGACATGACGGCGATGCACGCGTTTTGACCAGCTGGAACGCTATCGAAATTTACTAGATCAAGAGTTCTTGTTTTGACCATCGGTTTTTGAGGGTAAACCATAGTGTATATGAGACCATCGAATCGAACATATTGATTGATAGCGATCGTGCCGATGGCTTGTTTGCCCATGGCCGACTGATATGTATTTCTTGGATGATGGTTAAACCACATAAGTTAGGATTCAGATAAGTAGCTAATTTAAATTGAGCAATAGATGAATCGTGAACTTACCGAGGACTTTGGTTATGATGGGGGTTCGGGATGAGCCCTGCAACCACTCCCAACAACGTCATTGGATCGATTTCCAGATGTGTGTATGCCATCCATTCCCTCACTCTTCCCAACCTCATATCCTCAGCTAAGGCACACCTTCGAAATTCTAACTCCCTCTCGGCGACCGCAATCAAGCAATTGTTCTCCTCATTCACATCTATGTATTCTACCACACCCTGGCGTAGCAGATCCTTAATGTGAATGCTGCCCAAAGCCAGACCTTCGATATGTACCTGTTTCAATCGCGGGAGAGAAGTCTTGTCATCGACGATGATCAGAGGTCTGCACACGCGACCGCCATCGGTCGCAATGTGAACCGCCTTCTGTCCGTCGTGGAGGTAGAAACTCACGAATTCGCCCACCTGACCCTGTCGGCGCAATGTGCGTAGGCTTTTCACAAGCCATATGGGACGCGTGTGCACGCCTAGGATCAAACCATTCAAGAGCACTAGGAAAGCGTTACGAGAGTGAATCTCGTGACCCGACAGCAGCCGTACGTCTTCAACGCCTAGATCGATACAAAGGCGTTCGATCGGACCCGACTCCTCGTCTGTGGTAATATGGGCAAGCAAAGCAAGATTTTTTACGAGGCCACACGCCTCGCCTTCAGGTGTGTCAGCCGGACACTGGCGTATCAAAGGATGAAATTGTGAGAGGAGGAAATTGTGAGTAAAAAAATCGAGACAAGAGAGATGTTTGTGAAAACAACGAAAGGGGGTCGAAAAGTGTAAAACGCACCAACATTCCCCATTGACTGGCCTGCAACGAGCGTGGTCCGGAGACCTTTCGGGTCTTCTCGAACTGGCTATTGACTCGCGTCATCATGCCAAGAGCGCTCATGTAACTCAGGCGTGAAAGCACTTGGGTCACACCGGCTCGGTCCATTCGAAAGCGCTTCAGGACCCAATTGCCGCTCGATATCGCCGACATCATTCCGTACGTGATCGAATCGGGTCGTATCGATTTGATGACATCGTAGGCCTGGGCACGATTAGGCTTTGACAGAACCATGTCTGTCTGCCTCTTTAGGTCCGCATTAAAATGTTTGAAAAGATCCTCGAATAAGAGAGAGAGCAAACTTCCCGCCAGCTCAAGCCTTTTATTGCCGTAATAATCCTTATCGTCGAGGGGACATTTCCCCAGATGGACCATGATGAGACGTCGCACGATGTAACCGACGTAAATCACCTTGGTGCGGAAATTGAAGTCCTCCACGGGGACGTGACTCAAGACGACGTCGGCTAGGACATTCCGCGCCTCATCTTCCGGGCTCAGCTTCCTCGTGCTCCCGCCTGTGCCGAAAGGGCTCTTTCCCCAGGTTAACGCGCTCTTCGCCCTCATCTTGTTCCCGATATACCTAAGCGCCTGCCTCTGGGTGACGATGCCGAGCTTCGTCGGCTCCTCAAGGCTAAGCGCGAGCGCGTCCACGACCTCCGGCTCCGATCCGACGCTCTGCACGAATTCGATATCGCTCTCGACGCCCATGGCCTTCATCGCCACGCATATCGGCACGTCGTCAGCGAGGGTGTTGTGCTTCAGAAAGAGCCTGCCGTGTTTCATGAAGATATAAGCCTTCGACTTGCGCTCGCGCGTGGAGCTAGTGATCGACGCCGAGACGCACTTCGTCTTGGGATCCTCCTCGATGATTACCCTATTCTTCGATAGCTGTTCCTGTATCAGTATGACCTTCTCCACCCCCTTCACTATGAAGTATCTGCCGGGGTCGTAGGGGCACTCCTTCATCCTGGCCAATTCCCGCTCGCTCTTATCCCTGAGCAGGTACTTTGATGACCAAAGCATGATGGGCATACGTCCGATGACGACCTTCTTCTTGACAACTATCTGCCATCCGCACGTGTACCGAACGTTGACAAATATCGGTGCCGAGTAAGTGCAATCGCGCAGACGTAAGAATCCTCATCAATGGACTGTGTATCGGAGGTAGAATTTAGGATCATGATTGGATCGTATCTCGCAGGCTGATGGCAACTAATTGAAAAGAAGGACACAATATCATTGGTAAAAAGGGGAACGCGTCAAAGGAATGTGAGTTGAAGGGATAATGACGGACGGGGGGCTTTCACAAAAGAAGTTCATCCCAAAGATTCAAAAGCGGATGGAGGGGAGGAGGGGAAGACGGGAATGGGCAGGTTTTCATTACACCAAATCCCCCCCCCCCCCACTCAAAAAAAACCCTTGAGTTGGCTCCCAAGAGAGGCGACGAGGGAAAGGGAAAATATGAAAAATCCAGTTTGAAAAGAAAAGAAAACAACCCTCCCCCCAACCCACCCCTCACCTGAACACTAGGTTGCATTTTCCTATAGGAAAAATAGGAATTCCTACTTTTCTTATTACTTTTTCCAAAAAAAAATAGGTGTACCTTTACTTTTGGAATAGGAATTTGTAAAAAGTAAAAAAAAGTAAAAAAATTATTCCTATTGTATCAATTCCTTCGTACATGGATCACTCTCAAATTTCACTCAAATGACTCCAATGACCCTCCTTTCGAGTATCGTACATGTGAATGTCTACATACATGTAAGCAGGTTTTGCCTTTTTCAGTGTTACTCCTCCAGCATAGTTCCTCCATCATCGACTAAACTCATCTACCATTCTCCTCCATCCTTCTCCTCAGCAGCCGACAGTGCTATCCTATCAACCAAGGCCCTTGTCCGGACGACCGCCATTGGGACAAGGATGACCGCTTCCTCCCGGTCGCGCAGGTCCAGGCTCTTCCAGAGGGCCGACCGGTCGTCACGCGAGGACGACGATGATGACTACGACGACGCCCCCCCAATGACTGATTGCCGCCAGTCATCGTTGTTGTTGTCACCTCCTCCCGGACCTCCGTGGGGGGGGGGAGGGGACGACGACGGTGACAGCGATGGCGGCAAGGACGAGAACGAAAACAATGACGACAACCACAACGGCAACAACAACGAGAACAACAATGACGACGCCAATTAAAATGATGGCGGAAATTTTAATTATGGGTATGTTGACAATTGCATCGGAGGAAAAAACAACGGAGATGGAAGGGATGTCGACGACGACGGTGGGGGTGATCTCGGGGGCGCTGACGGATGCGGGGACGACGAGGACGACGTCATAGGCAATGACGACGATGGCTGTGGTGGTGCGACGTCGAAGGAGAAGTCTTCCCTGTCCTCCTTGTCCCTCCGCATAGGGGCCATGACGTACAGGGATGCGGATGAGGCCATGAGGGCGCTCTAGCGTGTTGGGAGATGTACCTAATATGTTATGTGTACGTTTTATGTACGGACTAGGACGGACAGGAAAATGGAAAGAGTGCGAGCACCATCCATTAAGTTTTCCTTTCCGTAAGACACATTGGGGAACTTCCAATTTCGTACTGCTCACTATTTTAAAACAATCATCTTTTTATAAGCTCAATTGACATTGGGCAGGTGTGCTTACTAGGACGAACGCCACGAGGGCATTACTCCAACATTATTTTAAAATAGTGAATAGGCAATCAATCCTCTCCTGATGAGCGGTCGGGGAGGAGGCCGAGGCCGTGCGGGACGCGGTGGCCGCGTTGGCAGAGGGTCAGGAGGTAGAGGTAACACTTACACCGGCAGCAGGGCGAAGACGACAATGGTCGGTCTCTGCAAAGACCTTGAGAGCTATGTGTTTGATTTTGGCACTACATCCGCAGCGGATCAAATGCGAATCACACAAGAGAAGCTTGCTCAGTACATCGGGGCAAAATACGGGGAAGATATAGCCAACGAGCTTCAGAACAAGACAACGGTCGTCCTGCCTGCCCCAACCTATTCAAGCGCAACGATGACCCATCACGCTCTGTGAATTGCACTTGTTAGGAGCCAGCAAGTGATAATGAGTACCGCAAGACTGGCAAGCCGCAGGTTGCTAGAAGCGAAGATTGTTAACAATCCAAACGACCGAGCACTAATCACTGAGCTTGCGAAGCTCAATAATGATATAGCACTCGCGGATTTCGAAGCAGCACAGGATGTGCCGATCAAACTAAATGACCAAGAGAGGATCGACTACTCTAATGAATGTCGAAACCACAGCAGAAAGATGTCAACATTGGAAACACACAGAGGGCAAGCATACTTTCTGATTCTTGGGCAATGCACTCAGCTGCTCCAGGACAAGATGAAGCAGGATGCTTCATGGACCATGGTCAGCACGTTCTATGACCCGCTAGAGCTTTACAGGCTTATCAAGCGGGTGGTACTCAAACAAACTGAGGACCAGTACCCATTTGCTGCAGTGCACGAGCAAAGTCTTGCTGTGCTACATACCAAGCAGGGCGGTTTAAGTAATACACAGTGGTATGAACATTTCAATACTTGCCACGACGTTGCCCAATCAGTCGGAGTGGAATTCGGGCACAAAGTATTGTGGGAATACTGCGCCCAATTAAAGCATTCCAGAAGCTACGACGCGCTGGGACCAACAGGTGGTGGAAGATCGATACCTAGCGTATCTACTTCTTGTCAACAGTGGCAGCCAGCATGATCTCCTTCGGAAAGAACTGCAAAATGACTTCACTAAGGGTAGTGACAAGTACCCCGAGAACTGCTCCCAAACTCCGCTATTCCTCGACAGATATTCAAAGTCGGCTCCTGCAGATAGCGGATCGCACGGCCCAAAAAGGAAAACAATCAAAGAAAGGCATGGGAAAGGAAGGGAGCTCCGGCAAAGGAGAGAAGAAGAAGGATTATGACAAGGCCTATTTTAAGGATAAACCATGTTTCAAGTGTGGGAAGAAGGGTCACCCACAGTCACATTGTCCCTCAAAGGACGATGACGATGACAACTCCTCCATCTCAAGCAAGTCAAGCAAAAGCAGTAAATCGAGCAAAGGCTCTAAGACCACCAAAGACATTGAGAACCAGTTCAAGAATCTCAAAAAGTCCTTCGCCCAACTGAAGTCAGCCCAAGAGGATGATTCCGACAGCAATTCAAGCGATGAGATGTCGCATTTTCAATATGGCTCAAGTTTCTCTACGCGAGGTGCTATCGCGCACAAGCTAGACCTAGGGATGGATATGGCTTTTAAGCAATCTAACAAGAGGATGATAGGATTTGACCTAAGGGAGGTCGTCCTACTTGACAATCAATCAACTGTCGACATCTTCTGCAACAAGAACCTCGTCCGGAACATCCGACTTGCCCCCGAATCCTTTACCCTAAAAAGCAACGGTGGGGAATTGATTGTACACCACATCGCTGACGTTGCTGACTACAACGAACCTGTTTGGTTTTCAAAGAAAGCAATCGCCAACATCTTTGCACTCAAGAACATGAAAAAACAATACAAGGTTACGTATGACTCCGAGGAGGAGTCATTCCTGGTGCACAGAGAATCTACAAGGCTCCCCAATCTTCTCTTTAAGGAGCACGCGAACGGCCTCCACTTCTTCGACCCAAGGACTGCGAGCTTCACGTTTGTAGAAACGGTAGAATCTAACATGAAGTTGTTCACAAGCAACAGGTCGCACGAGCTGACAAGGCAAGAAGCCTCTATGCAAGCCTCGGATTCCCATCCCGTCAAGACTTCTTATGGATTTTGAGATTCAACCAAATCAAAGACTGTCCTGTGTCGGTGGAAGATGCAATGGTGGCATATAAAATCTGGGGACCGAGCATAGCAGCCCTGAAAGAGAAAACAGTCCGCAGACAACCGGCACCTGTCAAGTTTGACACTGTGTCCTTTCTGAAAGAAATTTGAGAGCTTCACAAAGAAGTGACACTCACGATAGATATTTTCTTCGTAAACTCCATCCCTTTTTTCATTACACTGAGTAGAGACATACTTTACTAGTGACACATCTACCCAACCGAAGTTTGGGTGAAATATTTAAAGGACTCAAGGGCATATTCTATTATTACCTACAGCGAGATATCCGCGTGATGTTCATCGAGATGGGGAATTTGCCTCCCTAGAACAGTTCACGAATCTGTTAATGGGAGCACCTCGGCTCAACCTCAAGAGCGCGAATGAACACGAGCCATTTACCAAGCATCGTATTCAAGTGGTAAAGGAGAGGTAATCAATTTGACACTTTCTGCCTTTCCAAACCATTCCCAAAGTAATTCTAATGCACATGGTCTTCTATGCGGTCAAGCTTTTAAACTACTTCCCGGTAAAGGAGGGTGTCTCTGAGGTTTATGGACCCAAGGCCATCATGTCAGGAGAAGTGTTAGATTTCAAAAAGTTTTCTCTTCCCTTTGGCTCTTACTGCCAAGTCCATGAGGAGAAACTCCCACACAACAGCTTGGTTAATAGAACTCTTGGAGCGATCTCCCTGGGTCCGAGCGAGAATGCCCAGGGTGGGCACAAGATTTTTTACTCTTAACACGAGTCGGTTGATCACTCGTAGGTCATGGGACGTGATACCAATGCCGACATCTGTTGTGCAACGCATCAACTTTATTGGTAAAGATCAACCCCTTCACCCTGTCTTTCTTGACCGGAACGGCAACCCTATTGGCGATTCAGATGCCAACTATGATCCCCCCGTGGATCAAGAAGCTGACCTACTGGGTGCAGTGATTCCGGAGGTGGCTCCCAACCACACCAAAATCACAGGAGTGGATATGGACATTACTGAACCTACAGACTTTCAACATAACGATCCTACAAATGCTGTTGAAACCCCGGGAGTGGACCAGCAAACCATTGAGATTCAAGATTTCAATGTTTCTTTGCCACCGGAACCAACTCTAACAGAGCCAAGACGATCTGGACGAGAGCGTAAAGCTACGCAGCAGTACATCTAGCATGTCTGGTAAAGGTTATGCCTAAATTCAATTGGGACTCTCGTTCCTTCAAGACACAAGATATAGGCATTTGACTGACATTGTTGTCATTTTCATGACTCAACTATCCCTTAAAGCAGCCCTGAAGCAATGGGGCGATGACACCAAGATAGCGGTGGAGGCAGAGGCAAAACAGTTGCACTGGAAGAACTCTTTCAAGCCAGTTGACTGGAAAGATCTCACTCAGGATGGACGGAAGCAAATCCTCGAATCCCACGTATTTGTGAAGAAGAAACGCTCAGGAGAAATAAAAGCACGCAAAGTTGCAGGGGGCAACAAACAGCGAGATTTCATTGCTAAAGAGAACGCCAGCTCCCCCACAGTAGCCACAGAATCAGTGCTGCTCACCTCAATGATAGATGCCCAGGAAAACCGCGATGTTGCCATCGTGGACATCCCAAACGCATTTATCCAAACAATTGTGGAAGACGACGAGGACAAGGTCATCATGAGGATTAGAGGACACATGGTAGATGTACTTGCAAAGGTCGCTCCCAACGTGTACGCTCCATATGTGTCGACTGAAAAGCAGGGGAGAAAACAACTCCTGGTGGAATGCCTTAATGCAATCTACGGGACAATGGTTGCAAGTCTTCTGTACTTTTGGAAATTCACCAGGAGCCTAAAGAAACAGGGATACAAAATGAACCCATACTATCCTTGCGTGGGGAACAAGATGATTGATAAAAGTCAGATTACAATATGCTTCCACATTGATGACTGTAAGATCTCACACAAATCAGCTAAGGTCGTCGATGATGCCATCAACTGGTTGCACCAAGACTATGAGAGCATATTCGCAGATGACAGCAGTGCCATGGCGGTGCATTGAGGAAAAGAGCATAAGTATCTCCATAGACCATACCACCAAGGGGTTCACCTGCATTTCAATGATTGACTATGTGAAAGACATATTGGCTTCCTGGGATAAAGCGTGCAATGACACTGAGATTGACGGCTTCAGAAGCAAATACAGAAAAAATAGTGGACAACCAACTGCCGCGCCTTCCAACCTTTTCACAGTAGATTGACATGAGCCCAACAGTTCACTGTAACTTGTGTAACAGTTGTTACACCTTAGGCATGCCCGGTCCAAGGCCAGACATAAGATGTGTATAGTACTTACCTAAAAGTNAACCCTCGAGGTGGCTCCCAAGAGAGGCGACGAGGGAAAGGGAAAATATAAAAAAAAACCAGTTTGAAAAGAAAAAAAAACAACCCTCCCCCCAACCCACCCCTCACCTGAACGATCTGCTTCATTTCCACGCTAACGAAATGATCGAACGAATCGATATGCTGTCTCATCAATCCCCTCAACCTCAAAAAGTGAGGCAGCACCCTCCACTTCTCGCGCAAGCTGCCGATGGGAGCATCGAGCGTCGTGCGCGACGCGCCGTACTCGTGCCCGTCCGCCGCCGCCGCGGCGTAGTCGTTGATACCGCCGGCGGCATCGGTCGTCGTCTCGCGTCGCGCTCGATGGGTCGATTCGTCGATATCATCGAGCATGCCCGTTTCTTCCATCCTCGATAATGCCAGTCGACGTCCCGCGAGTTCCGCGCGCAACGCATCCTCCTCCTCGGGTTCGAGGCACGCGATGCCATCGTCGTCGTGACACCCCCCCCCCCCGCCTTGATGACCGTCGATATCCGGCATCCTCCCACCCAACGGCGTGCCATCGACGTCCCTGACCTCCCCGGCGCCTAGGACGTGATCGAATCCCTCCCGCGCGTAGTTACCGATCTTGTTCGGCGCATTTCGTACCTCGTGCCATCGTCCCTCGTTCGGGGGGGCTAAGGAGTTGGAGGGTCGGACGCGATCGAGGGAGGAGGAGGACGCGTCCTCATCCAGCATGCTTCCGGGGGGGGTGGCGCGCACTCGTCCCACGACGACCTCGCGGACATCGTATCGATCGCGACCTCGGGACGATGACGATGATGCAACGACGTTGCGTATCGGGGGGAGGGATCTACGGGGGTACGTCAAGGAGGGGGGGGGGAATGACGATTTCCCCGCCGCCGCGGTGGTCGATTTCATTCCCCCGGCGGACATTGATATTATGGCGGGACTACACCCTTCCATCCCCCGCCCTCCTCTCCCTCTCTTTACAACTCGTTATTTTCGATCTCTCGCTCGGCTCGCTCTCTCACTTCGCGGGCATGTCCTTTGCTGCAAGGGGGGGGGGGGGGGGAGGAAATTTCATCGTCGCATCGTTCACGCACCGCGAACGTTGGCCGCCTATTATTATGCATGGTGAGAGGGTACTGGGTCAAGGACAGACCGACCAACAGTGTGGCTGGGTGCGGATCTTGGCGTTGTTCCCGCCAAGTACTTTCACGGTTAAGAAGGAATTCTTACGATCTTTTTTAACAAGCCCCCACGCCCCCCTACCTGCCCCTCTCTTCCTCATGTGTATTACCATACACATCATCACACCATTATTATTACCTATTTCGTTTAGTGTATCGTATCTACCGTAGATAAGAGAGAGTTTTAATAGTAGGTAATTATTTGTCGGCCGGCACTTTCCCATCAGCCCCACACATCATCATCATTCCTCCTCGCTCCTCTACAATACTATTATTGACCACCACGACGCCAATATCATCCATGTCATAATAATAATAATAATAACAACAACAACAACATAACCCATTCACCCCCAAGATTAACAAACAAAAAAATTGATAACACACATGGCGAAAGCTCTGGGAGCGGGAGGGGGATACCGACCGGCATGTCCGGACGACGAGGAGGAATACGACGACCTCGAGGACGAGGAGGAGCGTCGGATGCTCGTCGAGCTGTCCGCCTCGCGACGAGGTAGCGGCAACGACAGCGTCAACGGTGGCGGGAGATCCGTTAGGGGGCTTTTTTCGGACGAATACGTCGATTACGGATCGGGATGGCGGCGTGCCCCCCCCCCGTCGCGAACGTGGATGGGCGTATTATTATTGTTCCTTTTGTCTCTGGGGGGGGTGTACTACCTGGGGGTGAAATCGGGAGGGGGGCACGACGGCGACGGCGGAGGCGGCGTGGGCGGCGGCGGAGATGACGAAGGTCCGGACGACGCCAACGCGACCGCGTCGTCGTACAAGGTGTTTCCCGCGTTCGGGGGGAAGAAGTCGGCGAGGGAGGATGAGAATTCGACGTCCACCGCCACCGCCACCGCCACCGCCACCGCCACCACCACCAAGGCCGCCAACGACGGGGTCGCCAAGGGCGGCACTTTCACCATTGAGCGTCTTAGGGCCACGAGGATCGAGGCCGAGGGGATATTATCCTTGCTCGAGGAATATTACTCCGGCAAAGATCGGGCGCATGCGATGTTGATGACGGCATGGTCGAGGACGTGGGATTTCGAAACGTCCGCCGAGCCGGAGGAGCGTCTGCGGGCCTCGAAGTTGATCGATACCATGGCGCGGGCGTTGGTCACGGACGAGCAAGGGACGTTCCTCATGGGTGGGATCGGATCGTCTGTCATGGCAGGTCACGACAACTGTCACTACGATAGCTATCAGGCGCAAATGGAAAGATTGTGGCAACCGGTGTGGGCGGCCGCGGGGATGGACTTCGTTTTCCAGAATGCGGGGGAGGGGGGGGGATGCGGCGACTCGCACAAGAATCAGCATTTCTGCGTCAAGGTGAACATATCGCCGAACGTGGATATTATTCATTATTCGTGGACGTACTTCGAGAACGGCGGCGGGTACGTCGAGCACGAAAATCTAATCAGGTGGGCGCAAATGCTACCGAAACAGCCCATCGTTCACATCCTCTTGGCTGGGGACGAAGATCCCGCCGGTGATCCCAATCATCCGGACAATCAACTGGTGAGTTACTACGCCACCTACGGACACAACATCGTTAGTCTGCGCCATGTCCTACGTAGGGGTGGGCACGACTACGATTCGGAGATCAATAGAGAGGTCGATCCGTTCGATAGGTTCGGTTGGGGTTATTTGGGCGATGGATATCACAACACGACTAGGTACGGCGAACAAGAGGAGGAAGTGCGGAAAAACAGTCTTGGTGTTGTGATGCGAAACTGGGTGAGCAAATCTCCATCGTCGACTATAATATGTCGCTGTTGCCAACCCTTTCCATCGCGATCATACTAACCTGATTCATTACACCCGTGCTCGAATTTTTCATCACAGCATCCTGGTCCCTTGGGCTTTCAGGCCGCTTCCGATGCATTCACGTATGTGTACACCCGCGCCCTTCTCAAGGCACTAGATTTGATCGAAGAGGATATGAATATCGGAAAGGATCCTCGGGATACATGGTCGGCATCTCGTCGCAGAGTTGTTTTGAAGGGCGATCTTCCGGAACCAAAATACTGCGATCCGGAGTATTGCGTTGTCAATGAACCACCGGAGTGCTTGAACTTTGAATTGCCAACATTTGGTAAGTGGGGTGCAAGGACCGAGGCCCCAGATGGTGAATTGAATCCATACAAAGGTCAACTCCAGAACTGGTCTATTTGGCATGCGGCTAACGACCTGTGGTTCATGGTCGCTGGAGAGGACGTAGCGTTCTTCCAAAATCGCGATGATAAGGAAATATGCCGGCACTTGGACACTTGTGGCGGCATAACTGCGCAAACTGTCAACGATGGCATGGTGGTCTTTCGTCTTCCCAAAATGTCTCTAGGACTTGTAATTATATGTGGAAAACAGGACGGATGGGAAAATGGGGCACAGGGCATGTTCATCAACAATACAAATATCGAAATCAGTTTCAATACCGTTCCCCTCGATCAAAACAAAATGGACGTTTTCCCGAATGGCAAGTGCGTACGGGTGTTGAAGCGATTCCCAACGTCCGGACGCGAGTCGCAGACTCCCACGGGGCATCATTACCTTGCTGTTAAAGTACTGAATGACATGGAAAGGCGTGTTCTGATTAGTCATGTTATTACACTTTGAATTAAGGTTCCACAACATCCCTTCCTCAGAGAATTGATTCTTTACAATGTGTTGTATTGACCTGGAATTCTTGTTCAGTCACTGTTCATGTAGAGAGAAAGACTCAACAAGTAGAATCAGAAAACTCACGATATCAGCAAGTGAAATAATATAAAGCATATGGTAATTCCAACAAATTATTGAGCTTGCTTTTGCAGGACCGCCCTGTGAATATCAACGAGAAAATCAACATAACTCTTCTCATTGCCATCACTGTCATCAACAAGCAAGCTATCCATTTCTTCTTCAAATATGCTTCCTCTTCCAACGAAGACCAATATAATGGGAGCATATGTGTGTCGGGCGTTCATGGCAATTGTGTCATTCGGCAAATTGAGCATGCGTAGCTGATGCAGAATGTTACGAAGTTTGTGACCCGGCTCTGAAGGTGCAAGTGCTAATGCGCCCATGGGAACATTTTTTACCCACTCACCCCCGACACGATGTGAACCCGAAGGCGTCGATACCGAGAGCAACTCCTGCCACATCTCTTCGGGGACGTCCTTCCCAATGAATAGATAGAATGCGAACCGATCGTCAAGGATATATATCCCCTTATCATCAAGGCAGGAGATGCTCGGATTGATCGATTTCGGTAGCTGGCAAGTTGGCCGCATCGAGGCGGCAATGGCCTTCTTCCCTGCATTCTTGTTTGGTTCCAGGATAGGAGGTTTTCTCCACTCTCCATCGAGTGTCCTCATATCCGACACTTGGAACAAATTAGAATGAACACACTGCAGACTCATGTAGGGCGATACCATCCTCCCATAGAAGATATGGTATGCTCGTTCATCGGCATTTGGGAATGGTCTCTTGTTAGGAGCACCCGTAAGTGAATAGCGTAGCAGCCGACTCTTGCGCAAACTGAGACAGAACAAAGGGAGGAGCTGCAAGGTTTCGGGAAGGATAAGTTGACCTGAAGACGACGACTTTGCGGTGGTATTCACCCGATAATTTGCAAGGATGGACACCGTTTTATCGAATAGATTCGACCGAGCATTGTGCAATCCCACGCTCGTATCTTCCAAGTCGGATATGGCCTGTCGCGTCATGATGGCGGCGACTGTGCCCAAATCAGCGCTACGAAATACGTCGGCGGGTACTTTCGTTGTGACCAATCCCATAGTCGATACCCGCACACGACGTTGGCCGGTGAGGGTCGTGTAAAGTAGTGCGGATTGGAAGAATACCACGGGCGGTGCGTCGATGCCGCCCTCTGGTAGCCCACCCCATCGTCGCGTGTCCTGCACTCCTCCAATCTTGTGTTCTAGTAGGACCGCAATAGATACGCCAGAGTGGATGCTGGATAGTTCTAACTCAGCCGAGTCGACGATGCCATCCCCGACAAGAGTTCCTGATGGCAGCGTAGGGCAATAAGATTTAACCTGAACTCCGTTGGAGCAACGGACCTTGAAAACTGCATCATTCCCCGCGTATGCCAAAGCTAGATAGAATTAAAAAAATAGCAGGGAGAGGTGAGATATTTTTTTGCAGATAAGCGGTCGCCCCGAAATGTAAACGAATTTCATAGATAGGCAGTGTATGATCGTAGCAATCATCACCCATCACTTGCTTACCCGAACGCTTGAGCTCATCTCGCAGTTGCTCGGCAGCAAATGTATCTCCTGTTTGTCTTTTCGAAACGGCGACTCCGCATTCATTCCCTACGCGAAGCCACTTGAACCTTCCACACGTAGCCCGACAAAGCTCTGCCAACGTGGGAACGTCTAAAAATTCCCGAACGTTAGCATGTATTGCTTCCGGTCCGGGTTGTGTGTGTGGAGGAATTATCACCATGGATTGCGTTACGACGATGTCAACGCAGATGCGCTGTCTCACACATCGTTCGCCCAAATGACGATAGAATTCCCCTGACCTCAATTCATCATCGATATTCGATCCAGACCCGGTAGAACGCACAAGGCGTTGCAATGGTGTGAACAATCTCTGCTCATCGGTCGCATTACGATATGGCGACTGCTGTCGTAGTTGCCGTGCCGCAGGGCCCACCCCATTTCCTTCGCGATCGGCGAGAGCGCCAACGCCATGATTCGGTCGGCGGGTTGTGATCAACGTCGCCCTACCCCCAGAATCGTGGAGCGCATGGGCTAATGCCACTAGTGCTGCCCCTCCGCAGTTGCGAGATAATAGATCCTGTCGTTGTCGATGGTGATAAGTTGCGTTATTCCCAGTCAACGACGATGATGGAGATTCTCGAAGCAATAGCTCCATCACATCGGCAAATGAATCTAGTATTCGAGTGAAACGTTTCCACTCCATGGACTCCAATCCTTGACCGACGTCATGAGTCCACAGATCTAGTGGTAGGGGACAAAATGGATCGTCTGTAACGTCGGATACTATAGAGACTGACAATTCTTCTACACCGCCGCTGTCCCTCTTCTGATTCCTTCTCTTCAAATAAGGGAATACCAACATGTCCTGGCAAAAAGCAAACAGACCAATCTTAACTTTCGCTCTGTGAGGTGCGGTGGTGGACAATGCCTGCGCCACTTCTCGGATCGCATGCAACGCCTCATACCATCCGTAACTATTTACACTCTGATGATGATTATTTTCCGCATTTTGCCAGGGTGAGGCAGGAACATACTCAACTCCATACAAATGGACGTTCTGTACTGGCCCCTCTTTTCGGACGCAATAATGTCCATCGACTTCGTATTCTACCGTACCGCATCGAGTCGCCGCATCGAACGTGCCGTTAGTGACATCCTCCTCGCTCAATTTTATGGAAGCGCTTGCTCCGCACATGGGGCAATTATAAAATGTGTCTGACTGGAAAAACGACGACGAATTGATGGGCTTGCAGAATGGGTTGAGGTAGGCTGAACACCGACGACATCGAGGTGGAGTAATTGCAACCCGCGATGATGGCTTATTAATCCCATTCCCACGCAGTACCGGGATGCATTCTGGATCGTCGCCGTCATCCGAAGATGATGCAGATGGAAGAACGATGTAATCCAGGCCCTCTGTCGTTGCCGCGCTGCCAACGGGCTCGCCGTAGATCTCGCCCTGCTCTCGTCCATTCCATTGCGAGAGGGCATTCGGATTGAAATCCGAGACATTGGCAACATTCTCGTCGCCACTGCCGTCGCTCTTGACGTCGCGGCGGCCGCAGAGAGTGGTGAGTCCCGCCAGGGGGGCGACGACCAACGCCAGCGGCAAATCCCCACACTTGCGCAAGGTCGCGCCATCGGCCGGGAAAGCGTGAACCGTGCTCCTCATGATGCGCGGCGAGACGATGGCACGGCCATCAGCATCGCACACGTAGCGAGAATCGGACGGGGGAGGAGCTGGATGCGGGATGGCACCTAGTGGGGTGATGGGATAGATCGCCGCGGGTGCGTGGAGCGGACGGGTGAAGAGAGGTATTCGAGGTATTTGCACGGGATCAATCACGTCCTTAGATTCGATGGGGGCCGTTCGATGACCCGACGGAAGCGAATGTTGATGTTGCTGTGAAGGAGGATGAATAGGGTGTTGCTTCGGCGGATGTTGAGGAGAAAACTGCTGCTGCTGCTGTTGAGGTTGCTGCAACAACGTCGGTGTTGGAAGAGGAGTAGGACGAGGATAGTTCGATTGTGGCGCAGTTTGTGTAGTTTGTATTGGAGGAGGGGGGGGCAGGGGTCTTGGTGGTGGTGGGGCATGACTGTATTGTTGCTGCATTGATTTCGAGTAAACACTTGAATTGAGTTGATGATGCATAATAAATTCACTTGTAATATTTTGTGCTGTAAGTTGATGCGACACGGGCTGCCGATGCGAAGGGACGGGTGGTGGCATCGGTATTGGTTGCGGAGGCTGCTGCATAGACTGGCGGTGAGGTGGCGGTGGTGGCATATTTTCACTTAGTTGGTGGTATGGTTTTGGTTGTTGATTGTAGGATGCGACGGCCTGCTGCATAGACTGTATTTGCTGCCGTTGAAAGTGCGACGTTTGTAATGGCGGCGGTGGCGGTTGCTGTATGCAACCAGTAGACTGAAATTGTTGCGACTGAATCTGCTGTTGATATTGATGTTGTTGGTGCTGCATGGCAGACGAAGAGGGCTGATATTGCTGTGCGATAATGCTTCGATTATTGGGCGGCGCCAACGTCATCGTTGGCGTTAACCTCACCGGTTTTGGAACGGTCGAAGTTTCAACAGCCGAACGCGACAAAGATGGTACTGCTCCATTGCCAACGGGATTAGACGGAATAATCGGTCTGATGGGCGTCGACGGGATCGTTGGCCTCCCACCGACGAAGGCGGCAGCGGCAACGGCGGGGGGCGGTGGGGGCCTTGGCATCGGCGAAGACGCGTGCAAATTCATATTGGCCATCGAATGCTGAATCCGATTCGTCGATTCGGGAGCATTATTTGGATTAGTTCCGTCATGACCATCGTCGTTGCGAGCAAGGGTGTTGGCATTGTAGGGCTTGTTGGGAGGCGTCGGCCGACTCGCCATGGTCAATTTTTTTATGGCTCGGTGCCGCGAATACAACTGAAGACTCCCAATAAATAAAGATAGCAATGGAAGCGGAGAGGAGATAGCATAAAATTAAGTTACACAAATTACGAGTACGTACATAGGACCAAGTACTTACCTAGGTATCTCAAGAGAACAATAATTATAATTTCGCACCCAACGGCGGCGACCTTGTTGGCGATGATATATTTAATTGCTTATCATACTAGGTAGGTAATCTACGTAGATCATATTAATAGGTAGTACTATATCATAACCAAATTTTATTATTTTCCCAGCTGCCGAGCAAGATGAGAGTTGAGCACTAAAACCTTCGCGCAGTTTCGCGGTGATAAATACGATCGTACTACGTGGGAATCTATAAATTTAAAATGAAAAATATCGAGAACCACCACAAACGAAACACACAGTCCGCTAAAAAAGCAGAGAAAAACGACAAAGACCTCCCCGCCTCACGAACTCAAAGAGCCCACCCACGTTGACTCTCTCCCTTCAAGAAGGTCACGGAAAAAAAAAAACACCCCGGCGAAACATTATTTCACTGAAGTCGTTGGGTTCGGGAGGAATCCCATTCTCCAGGTCTACCATACAAAACATTATTATTTTAAGTAAACCGAGTAGGAGACAATGGGCGAACAGGACCTCCACTCACCGGTGAGCGACACCTCCTTCGCCAGCGGCGCATGGGACTCCGACGAAGCCTTCGCCATAACCGACGGGGATCTCCACTCCTTTTCCGGTGGGTATTGCCTTCATGACATGGCGCTGGATTGTACGACCATCGTTACAGACGCTGGCGTGGACGACGGGGAATTCAACGCCGCCCCCGTGGAGGAGGAGGGGGACGGGGAGGAGGACACGTTCCATGACGAGTGTTGTGATGATGAAATTTTAAACCACAACGACGACGACGAGGTCCCCGAGGAGGTGAAGGTGTCATTCTGGGAGGGGAATGACAATGACGACTCGACGTGTCACGACCAACGTGGACATGAGGTTGTTGGGGATGATTCCGCCGATGACGAGTCGTCGTCGTCCGACTGCTCCAGCGAAGAGGAAGAAGAGTCGGACGAGGAAGAAGTGGAGGAGGAGGGAGAGGAAAGCGAGGTATTGGATGGCGACGAGGCCGAGGAAGGCGTTGAGGAGGAAGAAGAAGAGGAGGAGGACAGCGACAGCGAGGTTGAGGAGGAGGAAAGCGACGAAGAGCTAGATTTACCGGCCGACGATGATGACAGCGTCGGCGAGTACGAGACGGACGAGGACAGTCTGGACGCCGATCGCGACCCGATGGATGACGCGTCCTCCTGCTCCTGCGCCACCTCTTGTCACCTCCTCGACGACGTCGGCGATAATCAATGCTCGCGTCACGAGCTGTTCCTCCCCCTGGACATTACCCCCTCCACCGAGTCGCTCAAGTACGAAGAGGACGACGAAGACAACTACAGCTCGGACGAGGATAGCGTGGATAACGACCGAAATGACGACCGGGACGACCAACACCCTTACTCCCTAAGGACTTACATAATCGGGCAGAACAACCGAAACAGCGGCCGTCCGCGGATGTGGGACGGATGTTCCTCCATCGCGTCCATCTCGTCGTCGTGTTCCTCCTCGGGAAGCTCCCAGGGATCCCGGTCGTCGTCCTCGTCGTCGTCCTCGTCATCCAAGAAGCGCAAGAAGTCCCCCGACGAGCCGCCCGGGAGACGGGGCGTGACCTTCAGCAACTCCGTGACGGTCTACCCCGTCTTCAAGACCGCCGTATACACCCCCGCGATGGTCACGTCCATGTACACCAAGCGAGAGGAGCTGCGGCTCAACAAGATCAGAAACAAGCGTGAGTTCGCGTACGAGCTCCACGACTGGCGCAACGCCGCCGAGGAGGAGGAGATGGAGGCGAACGACAGGGGGGAGCTGATACACCCTGTCCATGCCGTCGAGAAGAGGAAAGGCGGCGGAAGGCCTCCCTCGCCAAAGAAAGTCGTCCAGACTTACTCCTCGGCGTTGGGAGGGTACATCGTGGGAAGCATGAGAGGTCCGGCCGCGGCTTACAGGGCGAAGCGAGTGAGAATGTATTATCCGTGAGGTTTTGAGGCGATGGCGTGAGTTTATGCGTGGAAGAGACTGTCATTCGACACTTCCGCAGTTCACATCATCATTGCACGGCACGAGAGCATTGACGTCTTGCGTGCCCAAATTGTTGCCCGAAAGAAAAGCGCCACAGTATTATAGTCGACTGAGGCTAAGCGAGAGAGGTCGACAAGCTAAATTTGTTTTTGCAACTGCTCTCCACGGTATTTAGAATGCCCAAGAGAATGAAAGCAATACATTTCTTTCCCTTCCAAGTCCACATTATCACGACACCTGGATTCTTTCTTATGAATGAGGAAAGTGTGGTGTTTGTTCTTTCTCCTCACTTAAAACAGGAGATTTCCATTTAATATATAAAAATAATGCTAACGACGGCTTAGAGAATGTTCGTGCGTTGTATACGACTAAATATAACATTTGCAGGATGAGCATAGGGCTCGTCATGTAAATACGATTTGAATAATAAGTGTTTTGATGTGGATCCCACATCACCATTGGCATGCCAGGCCACACCAAGACGAAAGTTGGAGTGGAGAGTCATTCTTCATGCCGAAGGAAAGTAAAAAAAGGCGATGACGGGTCGGGTAGACAACAAATTCCCACGTACCTCTATCCTCTGTAGGGAAAAAAACGCCTTAGTTCATGGTGCACATCAACCACCATATTAAATTTTGTGAGTGAGCGTAAAGAGAAAGACAGAAGATAGAGATTATTTTCGCGAGAACACAGGGCAGCGATGCCGTCCTCTCTCGCGGCGGCTCTCGCTGCATCAAAACAAGGCGGACCCGCGGCGTCCGCCCCCGAAGCTGCCGTCAACAACCCCGAAACTGTCAAAAACCACGACGAGCCACAATCCCGCCCGTCCTCACTGCAGCAGCATAATAAAAAGAAGTTTGGCTTGAATCTCGACGAGAGGGCGACGGCAACAAAAGGACCGCGTGAAAAGATAAAGAAGCATAATGGCAACTCAAACAATGATCAAAAAAAGGACGGTGGAAAAATTAACGACCCCATCCGACACGAGAAGACAACTCCGAACGTAGGGAATAACAATAGATACGATGATGGTGTTGCCAAATCAAACGCCATGAGTGGGAAGAAAAAGGGGACAAACGCCTCGACTCCAGCGAATAACGATAGGATTAGAACAGGCCAAATGGTTTTCCTATGCGACATCCGCGATGGAGAGGACGATGATGGTGAGTGCAAGGAATATGCCCAAGATAATGACGGACGACGGACTAGATCTTCCAAGCGGAGGGGAAGGAAGAGAGGGGCCAAAGCTGCTATCCCGAACAAGGTCGCTGACAATTCTACTGGCAAAATAGTTTTTCTGTGCGACATACCCAGCAGTAGTGACGATTCAGAGGGGGAAGAGGTCGGTGATATTCATGACGGGTATGGAAATTTTGTCGACGACGGCAGAGGCGACGACGTAGATAATGGACAAAAGTTCAAGAGAGAGGTCGATGGCATTAGCCGTAATACAGGGGTGATGACAAACAATCGTCAAAAGAGTATTGCTCGTAGCCGTGGTAATGGAGATAGAGGCAAGGGGGGGGGAAGAGACAGGGATGACCGTGAGCCGGCCCAATGTAATAACCTACAAAGAGACGTCAACAAATCCTCAGACGATGGAGGCATTCCCAACGCCCCTGCGAATCCAGGCTCAATGCCAACACTTTGGTCAAGAAAAGCACAATCAACGAATACAAATAGTGGTACCGGATTCAGGAAACAGGGCGGTGGCGCGAGGGATGATCGTGGGCTGGCACAAGGTAGCAACCTGCGACGAGACAACTGTGGGCCGGCACAGGGTAACAACCTACGAAGAGACAGCAACAAATCCTCATGCGATGGTGGCATTCCCAACCGCTCAATGAATCGAGGCTCAATGCCAACACCTTGGTCAATAAAAGCACAAGCAGTGAAACAAGATAGTGATTCCGGATTCAGCAAAGAGGGCGGTAGCACAAGAAGCGGAGGAAGCAACCCAAGAAGTGGCAATTATACCACACCCACACGAGATAAAGGCAATGATAGATACATAGCCGAACCACTGGAATACCCGAGCTCGATGCCCTCTCTGTGGTCAGCACGAGCAGAAGCTAGGAGTAATAATGATACTTGCGATAAGACCCCTCAAATGCAGAGCAGAGACAATGATGCTCGTGTTGGGCATCACCCTCGAGGTACCAGCAGCCGCGAGCACATCCCTACCAGTACTATTTATTCAGATCCAACCCATGCACCGTCAAATATAATTATCGAATCAGGCAATAAGAAAGATCTCGCAAAATTCTCTGCTGTTCAGCTAGAATCGACCGCCATCAAGGGACGGTGGGCAGACGAGGATAGCGATGATGAATAAACACAGTCTTACATACCATGCCCGTGTTTGAAGCAAATACTTCTCAGTGTACGACTATGTAAAAAAATAAATGGTACGATACATAACTTTGTCAACCCCCCCACACGTTATGCCATGGTTGCTCGCCCTCCTCAACATCTCCCCCACCGCAAATACCAACTTTTGGTTGGTTGTTGCGTCTCCCCATCCTATGGTGGCCATCAAAGGCATGAGACCCATCCCTCTCTCGTATTTTTGATGGGTTGCCTTTTCAGGAACCCAAGCACCCCCACAGCGAGAAAAAAAACAAACAGAGCATACCTGGCATCAATCAATCAATCAACTTAAGAAATTAGGTAATCATTTATATCTACTTAGACACTTGGTTACCATTAAGGGGTCTTCATATGCCAGAGGATTTCACTCCCATCTAGCGTCACAGTCGGAACCACATGAGAGGATTGCTAGATAACTTACTTGGTACAGTGCTAGGTACAGTACTAGGTTCAATCCTGAGTAACACTACTGCGATTCCTGTTCCCTCCCTAAGGATATCTAACTGGGAATTCACATGGGAATTCCCATGTGGATACATTCCCTCTTCACATACGAGAAACGAGAAACAGAGTTTCCCTCCAGATGGAAACTTCCCTCTGCTAGCGAGGACATCGTTAGGACATCTTGATATTGATACATATAGACGCTAGAAAAGGCAAAGGTCAACGAGCACTCTTATTAGCTCATTATTTTGCTTACCAACTTATCAGTAAAGCTAAATTCACATTAGCCTCCTATCGATGTCTAGCATTGGTAAGCACTGAATCATCACACCACGCATCAAAAAGCATGCCATCATCGGCAAAACAAGCGGAAACAACCGCGTATGATGCCATTCGTGTGAATCCCTTCACGCAAGTACACGGACGACCAATGCATGCAGACTATGACCGACTCAAGTCCGAAGCCGGAGCACTTGCAAGTGAGGTCGAAGTTATTACATACAAATGGAGCAAATCAGCGACCAACAACTACGGACTACTCGCCGACATTATTGGCACCGACGAATAATACATGTTGACAGACATCGACTCGTACGTCATCCCCAATGAACCGCCTTCATACGACCCCACTATCACCAATGCAACTCTCACCCATGAGTGCAAACGAAAGGAAGAAGACTGGGATCTTATCCGCCAATCCTGGTTTATCCGCAAGGGATGTTTACGAGGCATTGTCGACAACCTCCATGACGCCCTCGACGAACAATTCTATTCTCAACTCAAGCATCGCCTCACCGCGTATCGCAACGTCACCCCCTTCCAGATCCTTGACCACTTAGACAATCGATGGTGTCCTCTCGACGTCCAAGCCAATAAAGAGCTACACCGCAACTACTACACAAAGTGGGACGCGGACGAGCACCTCACCGCATTTGGCAAACATCTAAACGACAACCAAACCGTTCTAGTATGCTCCGACATCACCATTGCTGATGAAGAAAAACTCCAGTTCTATCTAGAAGAGATCTATGACAGCAACAAATTCATCAAACAAGATATGCTCACCTGGGAGAAGCAGCCCGTCGCCACCAAAACCGATTTCGAACTCACCAGGCAATACTTCGAAGCAATCATCAAAGCCACCGACTCCTATGACCAGAACGTTGGGGGAGGAAATGCAAAGCGCAACACACACAAATCAGCCAACCAGATGGCAGAGTATGGTGATGAACTGCCTGAATGGATACAGCAAATTGCGAGCAATTGTGCCAACCAAGCAACCAACACGCAAACAAAGGACATCAAAATTGCAACCATGGAAAACGAGATAAAGATACTGACCGCCGCCATCACTCAGTTGACAGCCAATGCCACCACAAACAATGAAAATGCCAATCCAAACAAGGCCACAGGGAGCAATGCATCTCACGCCTTCAGATGAAGAAAACTTGGAACATGGGTGCATACTAGCATTCACATGGTTTTCACCCCGTTGGTGACGACCACACCAGTGCCACCTGCGGATGGAAGAAAGTAGGTCACAAGGTCGAAGCTACATGGACCATCAGGCTCAGCGGTCAGCGGAAACACATTCTGGTCATCAGCCAAAGCCGTCGCACTAATGCAGCATGACCATCCTGCCTGGAATGGCAAGTCAGCACCGACCAATTGACAGGGACTGGGGATTACGTTAGATAAAACGACGGATAGTAACAACACCTTATTGTCTAACTTTGTTTACTACTGCTTATCCCCGCCCCCGTGTCAGGTCGAAGTACATGATCCCAACGAGTCACAACAACTCAAACCAACCTCAAAACCAACAACCACATCGCGAGTATACACAATTGGCGTTGACAATGACAAACTCAAACACAGGGCTTATCCTCACCACCATTGCCGACAGCACAGCTACATAGGGCGTGGGCACCAGCAACAACCCATGCTCCCGCACTGGTCAACCATCTTGGAGGAAATTCATCCTTTCCAACGGAAAGATCGTCCCAGCAACCGAACTCGCCACTTACCCATTCAACGTTAGACCACCAGCAAACAAGCTTCACATCACCCCCGGTGTCAGTCAGAACTTGCTACTCAGCACAGTGAAGTTCGCCGATGCCAACTACATCACAGTGTTTGACAAAGACAAAGTCAACATAAATGATGCAAATGACACCGTCGTCACAGTCTCAAAGGAAGCAATCCTGAGGGGATGGCAAGATACCAACTGCAATCTCTGGCAAATTCCCCTTGTCAATATGGTCAGAAACCTTAACACTGACACAGTCACAGTCAGACCCCATCAACCTCACTCCATCCATTAAGGAAAAAACAATCTTCCACAAGGTATACGATCTTGAAGAGGATGCCACACACAAAATTTGGACCGATCAAACTGGCTGCTTCCCCAAAATGTTAAGCAGGGGGAACCAATACATCATGGTTCTCACTGAGAGCAACAGTTCAGCAATCCTCGTTGAAGCGATGAAAAATTGATCCTACGGCAAAATGATTCGAGCCTATCAGGCACTCATCTCCCGCCTGAATTCCGCGGGCATCTTCCTTAAAGGACACATCCTTGACATTGAATGCTCCTGAGATTTCAAGGCAATCATAAAAACTAACAAGATGAGCTACCAACTAGTTCCCCCCACGACCACCGGCACAATAGGGCAGAAAAGCTATCCAAACGTTTAAAGCCCATTTCATCTCCATCCTATGTGGAACGGACCACAGATTTCTGCTGCACCTCTGGGACCTATTCCTCGTCCAAGCTGAGCACACACTCAACATGCTGCGACCAGCCCGGATGCTAAAAACAGTTTCTGCCCACACATACCTGTGGGGCCAGCACAACTACAGCAGCCAACCTTACACACCTCTTGGATGCAAAGTTGAAGCACACATTGTTCCCGAAGTACAAGAGACATGGGCTCCCCACACAGCAACTGGATATTACACCGGTAACTCCGACAAGCACTACCGCTGCCACACCATCTACATCACCAACACCAAGAGCACTCGTACCTGCAGTTCTGTTTTCTTCAAACACAAATATTTAACCATGCCCACACTCATACCCGCTGATGCCCTAATCAAGGCCGCCGATGACCTCACTGCAGCGATATCAGGCAACATCCCACCGTCCACCATCACAAACGACGCCATCACACAGTTACTCCAAATTTTCAAGCAACAAGCAAACAGCACAAATGACGCTGCTTCATCTCAAAGGGTGCTCACCAATCGCACTCAACGTCAAAGGGTGCTCAACGAGGAAGAAACCACCAGTACAAGTACTGTACCTACAACTGTACCTACCACCAACATGGAGTTCCCACCACTAGAAATCGAAGAAATGATCACAACGGCAAACACTACACCTATCAGCAACACAAGGCAACAACAGAGAATCCGCACTATCATGCATGATTGCGCTCTCCACCTCATCGAAGCCACAGCACCATTCACCCCCCAACAAGCTAGTTTGCGCAGATATCCCGTCCAATTTCTACTCGAATGGGCCCAACCTGTTCTCGCCGATGACACAGGTGACCTTCTCGAGTACCGGCATCTTATCAAACACCCACAACACAAGGTCATTTGGACTAGCTCCTTTAGCAAGGAGATTCGTCGCCTTGCCACCACCACCAAGACGATCGGTTTCAAATCCAAGAACGAGATCCCCACCGGACGACGCAAGGACATCACTTATGGCCGCATCGTCTGTACCTACTGATCGGAAAAGAAGGACCCTTACCAAACTCGCATCACAATGGGCGGGAATCTAGTTGACTACTCAGACGACTGTGGGATGCCCACAGCCAACCTGCTAACAGTCAAGCTCATGCTCAACAGCGTCGTCTCCACCATGAATGCAAAATTCATGACCATTGACTTAAAAGATTTTTACCTCATGACACCCATGTCCCGATATGAGTACTTCCGAATGAAACTAGAGTTATTCCCCAAAGATGTTATTGTAGAGTATGATTTACAAGACAAAGTGGACGGCAATGGCTACGTCTACTGTGAGGTCAAACACGGCATGTACGGCTTACCTCAAGTTGGCATCATCGCGCAGGACTTACTAACCATGTGACTCCTTAAAGCAGGGTACACACAAAGCAATGTTACACCAGGGTTCTGGAAACACAATTGGCAGCCCATCAGCTTCACCCTCATTGTTGATGATCTTGGCGCCAAATACATAAACAATGCTGATGCTGAGCACTTAATCGCCATCCTCAAACAAGACTATAAATGCAATACAGATTGGGAAGGCACGCGCTACCTTAGCTTGAAACTTGATTGGGACTACACAAATCACGAGGTCCACCTCTCCATGCCTGGCTACATTGATAAAACATTTGCACATTTTGGCCACCCGCACCCAGCGACACCACAGAATCAGCCACATCCACACACCATACCCACCTACAGCGCCACTGTCCAGTATGCCAAGCCCCTCGATGACACACTCCCAGCCTCAAAAGAAGACCAAAAGCTAATCCGCCAAGTCATTGGCATACTCTTATACTATGCAAGAGCCGTTGACTCCACGCTACTTGTCGCACTCAGCTCCCTTGCATCCGCTCAAACTGCCCCCACACAACACACCATGACCCTCGTAAGATGGTTACTCGACTACGTCGCATCCAACCCAGATGCCTCTTCACATATCGGAAGAGCAACATGGTTCTGGCCGTACACAGTGACGCCTCCTACCTCAGCAAAGCAGCAGCGCGCAGCTGAGCCAGAGGCCACTTTTTCTGCTCAGATGACCCAAGAAACAACGGCACAGTACTCAACATCTCCAAAATCCTGAACGCCGTAATGTCAAGTGCAGCCGAAGCTGAGCTCGGAGCACTATACATCAATGCCCGAGAAGCAATTCCAATACGCCAACTCCTCACAGAGATGGACCACAAACAACCCAAAACCCCAATCAAAACTGACAACAGTACCACATTCGGAGTCGTCAACAAAAACATCCAACCACATCGCACCAAAGCAATGGACATGCATTTCCATTGGCTCCGTTGCTGTGAAGCCCAACAACAATTCAAATTCTATTGGCGCCCTGGCAAACACAACCACGCTGATTATTAGACCAAGCATCACTGCGCCGCACATCACTCCAAACAGCGCAAGGACATTCTCACCCCCAAATTTATCCTTGATGCCCTTTGCGTATCCACCAATCGTGCCCCCACCATCTCAGGCAAAGGCCTACAACAAGCCATTCCAACAGCCAATGCCGCATGAATTTGCACTTCCCATATCAGAGGAAATGAAAGGGTGTGCTAGATATCTTCCTTGCTACAGTGCTAGGTACAGTACTAGGTTCAATCCTGAGTAATAATACTGCAATTCCTGTTCCCTAAGGATATCTGACTGGGAATTCACATGGGAATTCCCACGTGGATACATTCCCTCTTCACATATGAGAAACGAGAAACAGAGTTTCCCTCCAGATAGAAACTTCCCTCTGCTAGCGAGGACATTGTTAGGACACCTCGATACATTTAGAAGCTAGGAAAGGCAAAAGTCAACGAGCACTCTTATTAGCTCATTATTCTGCTTACCAATTTATCAGTAAAGCTAAATTCACATTAGCCTCTTATTGATGTTTAGCAAGGATTGCTCACTCTTCTTCCGGGTTTATGATTCTAGAGTGTACCTGGCATCACCGGAATGGGCGGTTGATGTCCGGTTGGCTGACAATCAAATGACATGACCTGCCGCCACCACCACTGCCGTGCATCATATCTCTTCTCATACCCTCCCCCCCCCCTTAAAGATGGAAGACAACAGCAATTTTGCAGCGGTGCCAACAGCCCATTGCATTGATTGGTGAATATAATTGAGCATTGTGCCAATGATGCCAATAACAAAAGCAGATGGCAATGGGATTCCATTTTTGTAGATGTGTAGGGAGGTGTAAGTTTTTGAATTTTCCTTTGGGAGCAAAAACTTGTTGTACTTTTGGTTGCAACACTTACTGTAGATAAATAATGAGGTTGAGGGAAATAGAGCTGAGTTGCCATGGGCAAGTTTTGATGGGAATGTATCTTTTTTATGGGTGTTTTTTTTAGGTATAACCTGGTACAGAACAGGGCAAGTTTTGTGAGCAAGTTCCGCACAAGTTCAGTGCCAGTTCTGTGCACGAACAAGGTCCAGACATTGTCCATTTTTGATCAATGTTTGGACATTGTCCATTTTCGAGCAACTCAGGAACATCCAATATAAAATCAACGAATTTTCCTGTGAACATGGACAACGTCCGGATGTTGTCCAAAAATGGACAACATCAAGTCATTGTCCATTTTTGTGCAACTTGGGAACAAGTTTTGCACAAATTTCACTCTAGTGGAACTTGCACCTTTTCGGTACATGTTACATGCAAAGCTAGTGACTGAATGCATTGCATGCCAAAATCACATCCTATTATTTTTATTATATATTCTTAACTCGCTAGAAGTATAGCTTGTCACCACAGGAAGAAGTGTGTCTGGACATGGTTTCAGTTCCAGAAAGCAATTTTTTAAGCATAAAAATCAAAAATAAAGTCCTGCATATTTTCAACTGAAATTTTGGAGAAAATTTCGTGATGTGACATCATGCAAAGTCAATCACTCCACATCATGGTTGTGAGTCTCACATTGCATATTGCAGCATGAGATCAACAATGTGGACTCCACATCACTGGGCCTAATCCCTTGAAAGGTTTTCATCATTGTGACTGTCCAATTGAGTAAGCTTTCTTGGGAATTTCAGCAAAATTTCAGTTCATATGATGTGGGAATTATTTTTACATTTTTTGCTTAATAAAAATTATTTTTGGGACTGAAACCATGGCCAGATGCATTTCTTCCAGGCTACATGTGTAATTGATTGTAGAAGACTTGGGTCTGCTATCAAATTGGACAAAGTCCTAATAGAAATTACACTAGTAGTGCAAAGAATTCAAAAAATGGAGGGAAAGTGAGAAATGGTGGGGGCTTCCGGCCTCTGTAGCTTCAAGGCTAGATAAGAGCCAAAATTGTCATAGGGAAAGGAGGAAAAGTTGGTCAATGCTACAAATGCAGCAATAGATTGGTGGTCAAGAGAGTCGAACACAAAAAACAATGAGCATTTGAGTGCACATGCTTCTCTGACTCCAATTCTGGAGCTTTGAATCTTTGGCATCATCAAATGTCCATCCAAAAAGGAGGGTACAAGAAAGCTAGTGATCATTTGAATCCAGAGCTTAGGATGTTTGACCTGACAAGAATGTTATTGGTGTGATTTTGTGCCCCACATTGTCTTGCACCATACCATCATCAGATTGGTCTATTTGTCCATGACAAGAGGGAATTGGCAGACTGCAGTATCAGGGTTGCCCATGATGACAAAGATGGCCTTGATAAGAGCAGCCAGTGTAAGTTCCATGTGCTCACAATCAGTTGCAACAGTTAGGGCATAGTCAACATATATACTTGCTGGGAGGGGAACTCTGGTGCCATGCATGTCAATTATACTTGTGTTCATGGTGCACCAGAAGGCAGGTGTGATGTTTGGCTGGGAGTCAACTTCGTCTTCCCAGCTGAGCATTTCCAGGAGCATTCAATGCTTCACCACAAGCTCCAGTTGGTTGGCGTGTACTACAAATAATGCCTGGATGGCACATCGAAAAGGCTCTCAACTTGATGCCAAGGCAGTGGATCTAAAATACTATGGCTGTGGTGAGGTTGAAGTAGCCTCCTGCCATGAATCCCAGGGCACCGGTGAGATGCACACTGACCCATGCAAAATGGAAGCATGCTTTGATATCAGCCATGGCCAGCAGAATCACCTTGTTATGGTTGCTTATCACGTGTAGTATATATACATGTAAAACTGCTTTTTGATAAAGCCAAAGGAAATGGGAGGCTTGAGTGTAACTGGTGTAACTGTATTGAGGACAATAGAGGAGGGGAGCTTGGTCATGGATGCATACCAACATAGGCAGTCTGCTTTGCCTGGCTTCTTCATTACCAGTGTTTGGGTGGTGTGGCAGCAGTATGGCAAGAAAGCAAGGCAGATACGGTGTCCAGCTGGATGATGTGGCTATAAAGGTCATCCTTGTTCATGGTCTTTAAGACTAAAGTGGGGTTGCTGTTGAATGACTTGGAGTTGCCACGGTGGATCATTGTGAGTTTATTGGACAGGGGCTTGGTGAAGCAAAGTTATGCAGGGCAACCATCACAAAGGATGTGCTGCATATTTTCCAGGTCCGAGGATGGATGTACGGAGCCACAGATTGCAATGCAAACTTGACATCCCGTGTTTGTTCCGTGTATTTTCCACCCATATCCAGCAGTCAAGGCCAAAGTGTATCATGGCTGCATTGGCCATTTCAACCCTGTGGGGATAAACACACAATTGGGACTTGTAATCATATTGTGATGAATGGAAGGAAGAGAAATCTATTACAGCCATCAAATCACCTTGGGGATCATCTCATTGAAATCCTTGCTGGAGAGCCATAAATGTAATAAGTCTTGGATTGACAGTGAAGTGCCATATTCATGGACAGTTGTAATGATGTTGTACACGGACATCGGATCTACCTGATAGTACTTGTTGAGCAAAGGTTGCATATGCTATCTGTCAGACAAATTCAGGAATTGGGGAGTATGTTTACCTTGTGACTTGGTGATGATGGAATGGGTGTATGATGAACCATATTGCTGCTCATATTCACTGGGAATTGCAAGCTTGTTGAGTGGCAGCAGTGATGGTACCACGGGTGATGGTGAGGGTGCATCAACAAAGAGGAACGTAAGATGCAACCACGGTGGACTAGTGAAGTCTTTTGTGGTGATATTTGACACAGAGGCCAAGGCGTTTCAAGATTTAACACTGGAATGCTTGGAGAATGTTTCCCCAATGACAAGATGTTGATGTAGTTTATTGCTAATCTCCATTTTGATAGTGGGCTTTCAAGATGATTTCTTGTGTCTCAATTTTGGTGGGGGTGAGGGGCCTGGTTCTAGACAGGAAAGGGGTGCAGTATGCAAACAAAATTTTAATCATTGATGGGGAACAAAGGGGTCGTCAATCAGGGTCCAAGGCTGGTCTACTGAGTCCTCCTACTAGTGCTGGAGCCATCTTTGCCCCCCATCCCCCATGATTGCCTTTGACTTGGTGGGAAAATTGTTGAGTTTCAGAAAGTGCCACTTGTTCAGCCATCCATTTATTTTTGTGATGAAGTGGTGGCAGATAGCATAGCCCGTATCTTGGTTGAGATTGGTGACCTTGCAGGAATGGGCAAAGGAGCAGTTTGCATTCTTGCATTTGCAACCCTTGCAGGTAAGGGCCTTATAGACATGGCTTATGAAGATCAAGTGGGACCTGATATTCATGGTGTCATGATTCTTACTAGTGTGAATCATTTGGCAGAGGAGGTCAGAAAGTGCCTGAGCACATGCAGTGTGGGGATTATTCATGACAATCTGCATCCTGGTTGATGGAGTTGTCAGGTAGATGTCAGAGATGATCCACACTTGGGAGTTCAATTTTCTCAGATGTGGAATAATAGGAGTTTTGTGGCTCCTTTTTTGGCTTCTGCATTGTAGTTGGAGTGTGATTGTGTTCGAGGCAAAGGAGACATGATGGGGAGGTGTCACATAGGCGGCTGGTCTGGTTTGGGGAGGAAGATATTCTTTAAGGCTTCCACAACCAGAAGAGACTATGGTGATGATTTCCCATGGGCCGTACATCATGCTGATGGGAAAAAAGTGGGCTCTGTCAAACTAGGTGGATAAGAAGTGAGCCCTGAGGAAGTAGTTTGGTTGTAGTTGGGGGCATCAATGGCCTGGGACATGACAGTAGAGGTGTCGACCACATTTGCAGTTGCACTAACTACTGCTTTTGCCCAGAACTTGTATCCCAAGCCTAAGCAAGACATTTGGACTTTGACATCATCATCATGGATTTTTCTGTGGGGGAGGACAGCTTGTCCAAAGTAGAGGGAAAAGAAATTTGGGATCAACAAACAATGGACGGGCTTGGTGAAATTATTCCAGTCGATGTCTGTGAGGGGGTTGGTTGGAAGGGCATGGTTTTTGTGTGGGATGGATGCAAGTGATTCCTTGGTTGCAATGCAAGGGAAAAGCTGGAAGGATGTGATATCAATCTTGGCACAGGCAAATTTGCATGACTCATTTGAGGAATTGCCAATGATGGCAATGGGGTTGCCACCCAGATCAATTTTTTGGGGGGTGAAGACAAACTGGAGCATAGTAGACAGGGAAAATGGTGCTGATCATGATGATAGTCCTGCATTGATTGCTCCAATCAGGTAGGTCACGAATGAAGCATTTGTGCTGAATGCTATCAGGAGAGCCAGTAATGTCACCCCTCTCGGGCTTAGACTTGGTAAAGTGGGTATAAGGAGTCATCCTAAAATATGTGGTAGGAGCAGTGGTATCAATATATGTGGTGATTGGTGAGTAAAATTTTTTCAATAGATGCATGTCATTGGCGTGTAGGTCTCTTGTCATAAACTCATGTGAAAGGCACTCAGAGCTGCCGAGTCATCATGACCTCAGAGCAGATTCTGCCCTTTGTTGGAGGACTTTGTCTTATGCAGGTGGACTTTGGCGAGGGTCTCATTGCTTTACCCCTCATCAGAGAACTTTGTCATGTGCAGGTGGACTTCAGCCACAAGGACCTCATTGCCTTGTCCCTCATCAGAGGACTTTGTCATGCACAGGCAGACGTTGGCCATGAGGACCTCATTGCCTTGCCCCTCATCAGAGGACTTTATCAAACAAGAGTGATACCAAAAAGAGCAGGAAAAATGGAATCGATTTACCTGCTGGCGGTTGAAGATTTTGGTGAAGACTGGGTATTTTGGTCAATGCTAAAAAAGTTGCAATGGATTGGTTGTCGAGAGAGTTAAACACAAAAAAATGAGCATTCAAGGCATCACCACAATTCTGGAGCTTTGGATCTTTGGCATCATCAAATGTCCATCCAAAAAGGAGGGTATGAGAATGCTAGTGATCATTTGAATCCTGAGCTTTGGACCTTTGGTGTCATCAGGTGTCCACTCCAAGAGATGGCTCCGAGAAAATCATTGATCATTCTGACCGATGAGAAAGTATCTGCTACCTGTTGCAGAGAGGGAGAGTGTGTCCACCACAACCTTGTTGGGATGGTGTTGCCGCCTTCAAGGTCAGAGTGGGGGAAATGGTATTCCATTATGTACATGTAAGGGTAAGCTTGTACTTGGAGCTAACAAAAGGGGATTTTTCTAGCTATCGTCCACTGCGGTGGTTAGCACTCTATGGCTACCTGCAAAGAAAAGCAGTTGCCAGATCTGTTGCAGCTAATTTGGAGACTACCCCAGTCTCAAATCCACATGGGTCTGTCTCGAGACTAAGCAAAATTAAATGATAGGTCTAACATTAATGTAGACTCAGCACCACAAAAATTACATATTCTTGACATAATTTGCATTGGGTTTTAGATTTGGCATCAAAGCTCTCACGAATTGAATCGTGTGTATGTAGAAAATTCACTCGGCAAAATTGTAAATTTGTTTTCCACACAAGGTAATGTTTGTTTTGAAACATCATAAACAAATTTTGATGCTAGCAAGTAGTTTTCGAGACCAAATACATGTGGTTTTGATACTACATCATGAAATCATTTTTGAGACCACCCATTTTTGACTTGACTAGCCAGCTAGTCAAGACAAAAATACCCCCCATATAAACTCAGCACTAAGTTTGACTTAGCCATGTGGTGTTGAAACTACAAATTCCCAACCTGACTGGGCACTGGGCAGCTAGTTTTGAAATGACCCTTATTCTCGAAATTAGCCATAACAGATCTATGGGGCAAACTGCACACGATAATAATAGAGTGGGCTTAAACTCAGTTCCCCGGGGGCATTCTAGTGCAATCTCAGCATAAGTGTATGACATTTGCTGTGACAGAGAGGGTGGACATTATGACATGCCCCAAATTTGTCCCATGGTTGCTGGGGCATTGTTCAGGGGATTCTCCATTTTTGCCCCAGAAATGCCCCTGTAGCCCTCTACAAAGGGACTGGTACAATAATTCCCAGGCCCTCTCCATGATTGCGGAAGGGTGTTGTGGCAGATTGCTCACCTGACAGAGTTGAAATTTGTACTATTCCTCTGTTATTTAATTAGCTCATTTAGAATACTCCACCATACCCCCGGCAGGCTCTTTTGATGGTGTTATGTGCCCCAGTGTGTCGGGTAGGGATCTGACGCGCTTCAAAAACCATAGTCAACAACTTCGAAACCGGGTAGTTCGTTAGCAACCCGCCATTTTCAAAAATTAATTTGGCGGGAGTAATATCGCAGGACGACTTTGGCGGGAACTACAGGTTTTAAAATTTTCTGGCGGGAACAGCCAGAGTTTTAAAACTTTCTTCCCGCCAAATCTCATTTTGAGACAACTTTTGGCGGGAACCAGATTAATCTACCGTCGGGACCGGGGGATAAGAAACACCGGGGGATAAGAAACAGACACTAAATCA
>JALLPB010000009.1:0-45814 GCA_036939975.1 Cyclostephanos tholiformis | reverse complement strand
TCGTAGTCGTCGTAGTCGTCGTAGTCGTCGTAGTCGTCGTAGTCGTCGTAGTCGTTGTAGTCGTCGTAGTCGTCGTAGTCGTTGTAGTCTTCATAGTCGTAGTCTTTGTAGTCTTCGTAGTCTTCGTAGTCTTCGTAGTCTTCGTAGTCTTCATAGTCTTCGTAGTCGTCGTCGTCGTCGTCATCGTCATTGTCATCGTTGTCGTTGTCGTCGTTGGCTTCGTCGTCATCGTAGTCGTAGTCTTTGTCGTCGTCGTTGTAGTTGTAGCCATCGTCGTCGTCGTCGTCGTCATCATTGGCATTGTCGTCATCGTTGGCATCGTTGTCGTCGCCGTCGTCGTCATCGTCATCGTCATCGTCATCGTCGTCATCGTCGTCGTCATCGTTGTTGATGTCGTCGTCGTCCTCGTCGTCGTCATCGTCGTCGTCATCATCGTTGGCGTCGTTGGCGTCGTTGGCGTCGTTGGCGTCGTCGTCATAGTCGTCGTAGTTGTTGTCGTTGTCGTCGTCCTCGTCGTCATCGTCGTCATAGCAAAGGAGGAGGAGGAGGACATGATAGTCAAGTCAAACCGATGCTTTGATGGCAGAGCAGCAGTGGCAGGAGGGAAAAATTGGGGGAAGTATTAAATGAAACTTACCTGCTTACTTAAAATATCTGAAAAGATATTTTAGCAATGGAATCAGCCCCAGCATGGAAAATTCGAAATAAAACTCATCTGAAGATTATGGAAAATATGATAAATACTTGAAAATAAAATAGTCATATCGAATATGAATGGATACAGATAAATAATTAATATTGACAACAATAAACTGTTAAAAATAAAATTATCATTGTAATAATTACATGATAATGATTAAGTAATGCTTGTCCATTTACATATAGAATTGTTATTTTTCTAATACCTATTAAATACGTTCTAAACAAACAGATTTAAATATAACTTGTAGGTTTCTGCACATTAGATAAAGTAAAACTACGCTAGTTACAATAAATTGGAACTGTAGAAAAGGCTATCTCAATGTTACCCACCATGTCCATGGCAAAGGTGCCATTAGAAGTACTCCATGACTGATGACTGAGGAAGCCCTCTTAATAAAAGGTTTGTCTTTAGAAGCTCCCTTTTTCATGAAAAGGAGTTCACCACTTGACCCAGAGTTGACTAAGACCCTAATTGTCTTATTCTTGACAATCAGCTCCTTGCTGGCGCCTTTTTGTACTTGGGAGTGTGAATTGGGCTTAATTTAGCATCCTTTTGTATTAAATTAGTATGATTTAGACCTAATTTTCTTCGAATTTAGCACATAGGCTTGATTTTTGCGAAATAGCGCTGTGCTATTTTTTATGCTTCTTTAAAACAGTCATGATTGCAACTACTGCTGTAACTTTGCCTGTTTTAGTACGAATTTTTGACATTTTTTCATCCCTGAATCCTTTCACATGTGGATCTGTATGGGATGTAGTAGCAACTTTAACCGTACGGGGGGTAATAGATTCAAAATCTAATTTAAGACTTTTGTCTCTACCTAATCCCAAGTCACTGGACCATATTTCCTATTCACTGTCGGAATAACTACCTGATTAGTAAGTGCACTTCTTGCGCTTCTTACATTTCACAGCTTTTTTCTGGCCTTTCTGAATGGCCTCAAGCATGGCACTCATTTATGCCAGCCCTTTCTTGCCCCCATCTTTCTTGTAGGGCTTATGTTTGTTGGATGGCTCCAAGGGGCTTACAATCCTTGTCCCAATGGCAATAATCAGTTGTGTTATGGGTTTGATGGGACCCACCGTGAGTCTTGCATTTCTGGCAAAACTTTTGAGTGCCTTTTTTGCCCCTTTTTGCATGCCCTTCATGAGCTTACCCTTCTCAGGACAGGCTGTACTATTGTCCTTTGACCTCTGCTTATTGCTGTATTGCTCCAACATCACACACTTGATATTCTCTTGGTCTGCTAATAGTGCATGGGTGTGAAGACTAGGGCACAGTGGATTGCATCAAGTTGTACTGGTTCTGCCACATGAGTGGTAGAGCAGCCAGCATGATAGATGCTAGATCAGCCTCCTCAAAAGGGATGTTCCCTTTCTTGGTCATTCAGTAGTACCTCCACCCGGGAGATAAACTGATGTATGGTAGCCCATTGGGGCTTCCGATTTCCCTGCTGGACATAGTAGCACTGCCTTTTGGCAGCGTCGGCAATGAAGACTGTGAGCTTATGTAGCTCAAGGCAGTCCAAGAAAGTGATAAAGCTCTTGGGGTGCTTCCCGTTGTGCATCTCACCATTTGCACCAGCCCACAAGTCATGCTCCTGCATCTTTTGGACGATGCAATCCCAAGGCTAGTAGGTTATGTAACAGCTTGTATGTAGCCGCTACAGCCTCATTGTATGCCTTGATGGCATTCACAAGCATCTCTTGGGTCAGAGCTTTTTCAAGCTTGAGAGCTTCTTTTTTGTTCTTGCGGGCTTCTAGGTCCTTGGAAGAACTTGCAGATTTCATCTCATTGTTATGTACCACAAAGACATAGTATGGCGATGACCTGTTGGAGATATACCTCTGGGGATCCCTTGGCAAAGATGGTCACGAAAAAGACTGACGCATTGGGCAGCTTAACCTTACTAAGAATCTCCGTGTTATCCTTTGCCTGTAGTAGATCCATAGGCAGGACATACGGGATGGGCCTGGCAATTGCCCAGATGCCCTTCATTTGCCTTGGCAGAACTGCTAATTCTTGCGGAAAAATACAGTGGCATTCCAATAAGTAGCTTCTTAAAAATGACTTGGTGAGAACTCCAAGAAATTGATTAGCTAACACTACGTAGCTTTACCAGCTCAATAACGGAAAATCAATTCTTGTGGGACTCTTGTAACCAACGCGGCCTGTAAGTTGGACGAAGGAGCTCAAAAAAATGGTTCTTGAAAAATGCACTGCTCATTGGGTACGAAGAATGGTTTTGAATTCAAAGTGTTCCGAGCATTTTGGTAGCTTGAAATGAGAGATTTAATGTAGTAATTCCACTAAATGAGGGGAAGTATGGAGTTAATAATAATCAGAAGAGAAATTATGACCTTACTTTATGGGGAAGAACGATCTTAACTATAGAGTGAGGGAAATGCACATTGCATAGAATCCTACACAATTTAGTATGACCAAGGTGCACAATTGGAGTGGCGAGTGCCAACTCAGAAAGATTGCCGACTTGTACAAGAGTCTTACATACAATGTGTGTGTTGGACCATATTGTAAATTAGGTCCCGTGTGTAGCCTTCAGTACATATACCGCATCTTTCTCAGGGATATTGCTTACCACAGATATCCTTTCTTGTTAAGGTGTTGACTTACATCCACATAGGAATCATTGTTTATTATGTGGTCATCTCCACCAGATACTTTGGGTGATTGGTGTCTGTCATCTACATACATCATCGATTGGCTATTTAGTGAATTGTGACATTTAGCAAGATAGTTTCTCGCCAATATGTCATGGCCTATGACATGAATTTGTGAGCTATGTTTCTAGGTTGAAAATATCTTCATTTTCCAACAGTTTTCTGGTTTGGTTTTAAATAACCAACTGTCACAGTATGCTAATACTAATAATTATGTCCAAACTTTGTGACTAGTCTGGTAAATTAAGACTGATAAATCTAAAACACGACCTATTTGTTTTGGCGGGGAAAAAAATGAACCAGACAGACTGGGCACAAAAAAGAGGTTGTTTTGAGTAAAACAGATTTCAAATATTTTTCTCAGCTGATAGGCATAAGACATCCTATCATCGAGTAATAAGCATATGATAAGTATAAAATGTCATCGGTTAGGGCTTGGTAATGGATCATTGCAGCAATTATTTTTTTGTGATTTTTTTTTCTGTTCGCACACACAATCACTAGTTGTGATACAAAAAAATAACCTACACAGGAGTTTTTGGTGAGAAATGACTAGCCTGAATTTCTCTCCCAGCGTTTTCATACCAAATTCATGCCAACAGCAAGAAAAAGAACACGAAGACAAATTGAACAATGGGTTGGATTGGAAATAGCCCCAAAATGGTTTAAATGTTCCCGCAAAAACAATAGGTTAGGTTTCAGAATTATAAGTGTAATTAATTCGTCTGCCCATCTCTGCACTCTTGCAGCATCAAATCAATAATTTTAGAAATTTCCACTGATTGGCTGCACAGTAGAGAAGCGGTCATTTCATGGAACAACCCATTTTAAGGCAAATTCTGTACCGGGCTATGTTTTCCTCCTGCCATTTTTTATGCATAGGAACTAGTACTGAACTGACTTGAGATGACATTGGGGTCTTCTTAGCCTGCAATGCATGAGGACCCATGACATTGTATGTGGGTTTGTATTGACTGGGAGTGTTAGATTTTTGAAGGGGGCAAATATTAGTCATGCCAAATACAAAGACATACCATTGGAAAGAGGGCCAAATATGATGCCACACCGTTGGAAAGAGGAGATCAAGGGGAGCAATATGCGCTACTATTTAGACAATGATAGTTGCATGTAGTCTGAGTATTAAGCAAGTAAGTGTATTTTTTGTTAGGCAAAGTTAGCATTTCCTTAAATTGGCCAGCCACTACCTAAGGTGGAATTCCACAGTTGACTACAACTGCCCATAACTCAATCAAGTTTTGGATTTGAAAAGATGGAGTTATTTTTCCTGGATACTTCTTGATGAGATGTGTCGTTTGGCACACTCAAAAGGATCAACTTCCAAAATGTCTTGATTTGACAGATGGCCTTAAAATGACCACTCCTCCACCTTTAAAATATGGTCAAACTAACAATTCAGTTTATTTGTATCCACATACGAGGATTTCTGATGTACTGCTATACGGTATCTCTCTAATGTAATTATTCTGTTGTGTAACATAACATAAGTAACAAGTTAGTACACAATTACCTCATCTCCATGGCTATAGTGCATACTATTCACAATGGTAACTTTGTTTGGAGGTGAGATAGAAAGTTGTTGAGGCTGGAATTCTCAAAAGTCATACATTGACTGTCTGACATAGTGGGCAACAGGGCCACTGAAGCTTTGGAATGAAGTGGTAGGGCTCAAACCCATTGACCACTATCCAATTAAATTAAATTATCAAAATTTAGTATCTTTCCAATGTGTGTGGATGGGAGAATGAGGCAAGGATCTTTCATCAATAGACTTAGAGAGGCACCAGTGGAACAAATTGCAGAGCGCATGGTGCTTGCTATCTGACAACAACATCCAAAAATCACTGATGTTGGTAAAGACTCAGTGTGGTAGAACTTTAATCTTATTATGAGTAGCCTCTATGTGGGGGGAGAGCCTTGGGGGTGATACCCCGTTTTCGGCATAGACTCCTCGTACAGGTGAGCAAGTTAACACACACGCATATAGACACATCACTTTTTAAGTCATATACTGTAAACATTCACTCATAGTTATTGATAAAAGCATTTTCTACTTGTAATAGGATTTCGTCCGTCTTGTATCTTTAACACCACCACGTGATCCTCTGTCAGCATAGCTATTGGCATGGTCATCATTAATCGAAGCATTTGTATTGTAAAAGCTTTCCAGCGACGCTCTCAGACTCGCCCTCTTTTTGGGTTCGTAAATATCATCTTTGTTTGATGCATTCCAATCAGCACTCTGCGATGACTTCTGCGTGTCTTTCTTACTCTTGGTGGACTTCTTCGTTCCGGCTGATTTGATAGAGCGGCTTTCGTCAAATCGTTGGGCAACATCATCAAAAAAACTGAGCTCACTGGCTGCCATATCATAATAAGAGCGATCACGGGTCACCTTTCCAATATTCTTGTCGACGCCATGGAAATCATTATGGAATTCCGCGGCAGTTGACTCGTCAAAAATGTCAGTCTCCCGATGGCCATCATCATACATGGTGGGATCTCGGGTAGGCTTCACCGGTAAGTCTCCGTCGTAGCTTTCTCCATCCAAATACATGGTTGGGTCGCGCTTGGATTTCAAGGGAGGGCCACTATCAGACCAACCGCTTTCAGAGTATGGATCCGGTTTATCTTCTTGGCCGGGAATGTACATCGTGGGGTCGCGTCTTTGTATAAAATAGTTTTCGTGGCTTTTCACACTTCGAGGATATCTCACAATTGTAGATGAATCTTTATTCTCCGGAGCCCAATTTCCGTTTTCAATTGCAAGGACATTCCTGCTTAGGCGAGATACTGGACTTCTGTCGTCCCGGCTTCTGTCATCAAAGTATATATTATTTTGGATCTTCTTTGTGTCATCGTGATCCCTGAAGCAGTCATCGAAGCAGTTGGCTACACCAAAGCAGACGACTGCAATGGCGTAACCAACACAGCATACAAACGAGAGGACAAAGATGACGATTAGCGAAATGGCCCAGCCAGCAAGCCCCTCATCGACGTTAGCAGAAGGCGGTGGAATAACCAGAGAAGTCGTAGGGGTCGACGTTGGCTCCTCCTTGGCGCAGGCCTCATATTTCCCATTCTGCAACGCACAAATATTGATTGACACGTCCTCGGTAAAATAATAGGTGTCTGTGAAAGTGCTGCAATATGTTTGAGCGAGGGAGGCATTAGAATTGTATCTGGTACAAATAATGGTATTTCTAAGGAATATCGTGAACAGGACGCAACCTCTTACTTACTAAATCTGTTCAACCACCTCGCCATAGGAGTCTCGTATCGCTTGAACGATGAGGGGTGCAAACTTCTTTTCCTTATTGCGTATGGCATATATATTGAAGTACATGCTTTTACCCCCGTCGGGATTATCCGTTATCCCCCCCGCCCTCTCTTCCACTTTCGATATCTTCAATCCTTGAATGTCCTCGGCCAATCTTAAGACAACTCGTGTCGTTACCGTCTTCAATTCATCCCTGAGGTCATCCATGTCAATATTCTGTGACAAGCCAAAGACATCGAATCTGATGGGAACGATTTCAGTTTCATCATCAGGAGCAACGATTGAGGGATACTTGGTAGGTGACTCGCTTCCTTCCTCGAGATAGCAAGTTTCAGAGTAGGGGAAGTTGGCTTTGCAGCAGAAATCTTCCGTATTATAGACGTTCCAAATCCCAGGCGGAACCTGAAAAAAAAATAGATCAGATGGACCTTTGGGGAGAGGCAACGGCAATGAAAACCACCTAAATTTCGTACCGATGGCCCAGTAGCACAGGAGTCTGCATTCGCTGTGTTTGTCCACCATGGGCAGTTGACTCCCCTGACGCAGTCCTCCCAAGGATTGTCGCAAGTCAACGACGATGAGCATAAGCCAGCATCATCGGGGCAAAATGGCGGAATGCATTCGCATGTGCAATTCACTTGGTTGAAAATGCCATATTTGCAGCCGGCGGCGGGGTGGTCGCAGGTGTAAGCCTCCTGCCCCCGAATGAGGCCCCCCGCGGCGATGGCGGCGGCAAATGTAAAAAGAAGGGATGTCATGTTCTTTGGAATGCTCGTTTGCAATGTAAATGTTGTAAGTAGTAGATGATGAGGGTGAAGGATGGTGAGGGTCGCGAAACCCTGGGCAGGTTATGCTCTTTTGACATGCTCTTCTAGAAAGCCTAGTTAGTAGTGTATGATAGTACTGTCAAGAAGAAGTAGTGGTCCGAAAGAAGCTTATGGCATGGTAGTGGTTCCGATGAACTTTTCGTCAAATCGAGAGATCGATACGCCAGAAAGGCGGGACTGGGTAGGTAGTGCTCAGCGACTTATGAAGACACGAACCCTCCACAGAACAGCCTGACATGACTACCGGCAAAAGAGGTCAAACGTGCGTATCATCGAGGCTACTACCTACTACCTATTGTTTATCGTACGTACCGGTATATACGTATGACATAATATTATTCCAACAATTCCCCGGAAGGTCCAGCAACGCACAAAAAAGACCATCAAAATGAGATCCATTATAATTTTATTCGCAGCTGCCGCCGCCTACGCCCCCACTGGCCTCGTTCGGGGGCAAGAAGATCTCTGCGGCAGCTCAGCCTCTACGGATTGTCAGAATGGTCTTTTCAACCCAGACAAGTGCAAATGCGATTGCATTCCGCCGTATTGTCCGGACTTGATCGGCGATTGTACCACTCTCTCGAACAAGTGCGATAATCCCTGGACTGAATGTGAAAAGGGGGTAGATTGTCCATGGTGGAAAAATCCTTTGAGTTCGCAATCTTGTAGCACCGGTTGGGAGGTAGGTCCGCTGGTCGTGTTTAAATCTGCGCGCAATATTTCGTTTGTCGCCAGTAATTTCCATTCCATGCCACGATGTATTTAATTGACCTTACGCCGCGATTGCTATTATTCGATTGCAAACGTCTCTCGTCTCATTTCACACGAGCTAAGATACCCGTGACTACGTGGGAATTATACACCACCAGGGAAGCATGCTGCGACGCAAACTACCCGTACTCGAATATTTGTAATGGCCCGCTCCCACCCGAGCCGCCCACCAAGCATCCCACCATCGTTGCTCCGGAGGAAAATGATTACGATATCGTTCCCCTGAGATTTGATGTAACAGGTCTACCCGATGATGTTTCAATTATGGACCTCAAGGAACAAATGGAAACAATACTGACGCGAATTATGCTCCGATTGGCCGATGAGGTCGAGGGACTGTCGGTGACGAATGTTGAACAGACGGTGCCGAAGTCGGGGCAACCGAACATCAGGGGGCAAGCGACCGCGTACTTCAATGTTCAAACCGTCCACGTCGAGGGATCTAATTATGGACCCCTGATCATCCAAGCGGTACAGGATTCCTATGATGAGTTGCTTGATCAGATTTAGTGAGTCCTTCATTTCGTACTTTTCGTTAACACTTTCCGCAGCATTCTCACACTCCCAACGTACACCAAATAGCTCTTATTCAGACACTAATTACTTTGGGTCGGGGGTCGGGATCAACATGTGCACACTACAGGCAGGAGCATATACCCTTTGCGTTAAAGAAATCCAAACTTCAACTCCAACTCCGATGCCTACTGTGGCTGTTTCACCGGTTCCAGGGGACGACGAGGGGCTTGCTGGCTGGGCCATTACACTCATCGTCATCTTTGTCCTCTCGTTTGTATTCTGTGTTGGTTACGCCATTGCAGTCGTCTGCTTCGGTGTAGCCAACTGTTTCAATAAGTGCTTCAGGGATAAAGATGACACGACGAAAATCCAAAATAATATATACTTGGACGACAGCCGGGACGACAGAAGTCGAAGATCTCGCCAGAGCAGGAAAATGCTCGCCATCGAAGGTTGGGATGACAAAAATCGAGGATCACGCCCGAACGGGAAAATGCTCGCCATCGAAAACGGGTACCGCTCGGAGAATGCGAATGCTCTTGCCATCGAAGATCGAAGTTGGGCTCCTGAGAATGCGAATCCTCTTGCCATCGAGGATCAAAGTCGGGCATCGGCGTATGCTTCTCGACGTTCTGGTCATTCGAATGCAATTATATTGGCAAAGCCGGAGGATAATGATTCCTCTACATTCGGCGTCACAAGATATTCTCGGAGCGCGAAAACCTTTGGAACGAAATCTAGACAGGGACGCGACCCCACGATGTACATTCCTGGCCAAGAAGATAAACCAGATCCGGAACATTCACAAATCTTGAGAATTACAGAAGGACGAGACCCCACGATGTACATTCCCGGCATAGATGATAAACCAGACCCACACTTTGAAGGCGTCTGGTTTAGTGATAATGACATGAGTCGCGGGGAGTATGAAGATACTTTCTCGAAACCCAGGCGCGAACCGACCATGTATGTTGATGGACTTCGCCATGATGAAGAACCTTCTTTGAGGGTTATGCGTGATCCGACCATGTATATTGGTGATATGGACAGGTGGGATAATGGTGCGAGTAGAAGTAGCAGTTTAATTCCGTATGCCACGGAAGTAGAAAATGGTGTCCAGGGAGTTGATTACGACACCTCTAACAACAAATCTTCGGCATCAAATGTTTCATATTATGAGAAGGATAAGAGTGAATCTCATCGAGAGTCTAGTGTTGCCGGCACAAAAGCATCGAAGAGGTCGAAGAAATCAAAAACGAGTAAATATTCTAAGAGTTCGTACGGATCGGGGTAAGTAGGTTGCAGATAAATGATTTTGGCATATGCATATCTCAAGTTGAATAGATAAGACAAAGCGACGTCGAGGTGGCACTATTCGAATTAATAACCCCAAGGTATATAAATTAATGGATTAGCGGTTTCTTTAAAATAATATATGAAAAAACTGAACTAGAGATCTAGCCGCGTCGTTACGTTGGCTTCATGGCGCCTCGAGGAGCAGCGTTTTAAGCCGACTATCGTCCATGCGGCGGTCCCTTCTCCAAATCAACGCCGACGTCGTTCCTCCCAAGTCTGACCCGCTGTCACTATGCAAGCCTATCCCATACCGTCCAGTTGACAGTATTCGCACCCCCCGCGCCTCGTGCAAGACCCCATCGCATACATACTTCAAAACAAATCCAAGTTTCTTCATCGGGAAGTATTCCACCGCGCGGAATTTGATCATTTCATCTGAGTATACGTGCGCCATCGATCCCATCGATGAATTTTGTTGCGCCTCGTCCTTCTTTCGAGGGATGAGCACTCCCTCGTTCAGGAATCGCCATCGCTGATCCCATGGCTTGTGCCACACCGTGCCCCCCTCGATGCAAAGCAAGTCAAGCGCGTAGAATCGGTAAGTGGATCGACCCCCCTCGACATCCGTCACAAGCACGACGTCGAGGAGGGTGCGATGTTGGGTCTTGGCGTGGTCTTTCGGCGACGGGAATTTCATCTTTGTCACGATGGAAATGGATATTGCGTCGTGCGATGGTGACGCGGTAGTTTTCACCCTCGTCGATTGTTCCATGAAGTAAACCGCTTCCGAAAGCACGAGGAGCAGCCCCCTACGCCCGTCAGTCGGTAGCCACGTCACCCTGTACATCTCTGGACATTCCCTGACGGATCGCACGGGTTCGTCGTCGATGCCCACATCTACGTCGGAGATGTCGACCTCCGGCTTTAAGGGCAACCTCGCGATCATCGTGGCTGTCGGATTCTTAGACGAGGAGGGAGGCGTCGTCATTTGGGACAATACCGCCATCGCGCGATTCCACCTCGTCGAGCCCCATGGCACCGGCTCCAGGACGTCCCTCGGCAGTGTCGGGCCGGTGGGGGGGGGGGAGATCAACGACGATGACGACGATGTCGGCGGTGGCATGGAGGAGTCGTCGATCGTTCCCTCGCGATCCCTTCCGCCCCCCGTCGGGGGAGGAATGCAAGGCGGGATGACGATATCCCCCTCGTACCCCCCCCGTCTCCTCTTCCGTCTCGGCTCGTCGTCATCAACGTCCTCCCCCTCCCCCCCCTTCCCATCATCATCGTCGTCATCGATCACGCGGTACCACCAGGCCGGCCGTCGACCGTCCACCCTCACCTCCGACTTACCCCCGAACCTAATTTGCATATCCCGCACGAGCCTCGCATCGCGCAGTCCCCACATCACGTCGTCGTCGATCGGACCATCTCCCGGTCGTGGTCGTCGTTGACCCGGCGTGCCGGCCCGGAGCGATTCGAGCGCGACGTGCACCGGCGCCCTCATCACCCCGCACATGTACCCCCCGACGAGGTACGCCGCCGCGCCGAGTCCGCCGCGGGAGTCGAAGACGGCGACGTGCGGCGACGCCGACGCCGACGCCGACGCCGAGTCGCCAACGACGTCACGCGACCTGCGGAGGTAATCGGAAACGACTCGACAGAATTCGGGCAAGGCCAGGGGGGCGAGGGGGGGCGGGTCATCAACGTCGTCGTCGTCATCGCGCGTAGGATGCGGAGGAGGCAGCATCCGATGATACTCCACGTCGTAATCGTCCCACTCGTCCGGATTGTGAAAGTACCTCACCCTCCCGTCGACCGCCGACGATCCGCACGACGACGACGACGACGACGCGGGTAGCGGCTCGAATTCCTCGAGGTCCAACGACGTGCAATCGATGGCGATTCCGATCCGCATGCCACGCGCAGTCATGCGCGAGCAGTACATGCCGACTGTAAGTCGCGTTGGGGGGGTGGGGGGACGGAGGTGGCGTATGTGAGGTAGGGCGGAGGAGTGTTGGTTTGATTGTTGTGGCGTGTTTGGAGTGTGAGGGGGGATGATACGGAGAACAATTATTAACGATGGGAACGAAAACGTCGCCCCCCCCCCCTCTCCTTTCGTTTCTAATCCCTCATCCCTCGTCTCGTCGCTCTCACCGGTGAACATGTTCCGATCGCCACCGAATTTCTCCTCGTAGAGGGTGCTAACCGGCGATTTGAGCAGCAGGAACGGCGTTCGTGGCACGGGAGTAGTCGACATTCGTCCCATGGCGGACCATCGTTTAGTCCACGTATCTGATGACCACGGAAGTAGGGGCGGCCGATGTCGGTGGAGGGGAGGGGGACCGCTGGCGCTGCTTTCGGCGGCGGATATCATTGTGCTGGGAGCATGCTGTGTTGTTGTTGTTACATAATTACTCTGTTCTACTTACTACTACTAAAAAGTGAGCGAGCGAGGTGAACGGTGGTCTTTTTTCATGTTTTTTTACTCCCGTGGTAATAAATTTTTGTGATTCGAACCGTTTTGGATCGAATATTACTATAAATATGCTTGAAAAATTGACGATTTTTTTTAAGTAAGATTTAAAGGGGCGTACAGACCATGCCTACTAGGTAGAGCTCAGAGAGTACGATACCGCCACATCCGACATTCGTCGCCATGCTCGCACGTTCCGCCACCCTATCGTCCGCCATATCGATTCGCCCCGGACTCGATGTTGGCCGCGCCGCGATCGTATTCGTCGGTCGTTGTCATCATCCGTCTTCTTCTTCACCCGAGTCGTCATCGTGCCATGAAAGAGGGGCGTCGACCGCCATTCTCCTACCACTCGCCCTACGGTCGTCGTCGTCGTCGTCGTCGTCGTCCGCGACGGGCAAGGTCGTCCAGATATGGTCGTCGGCATCGACTGCGACTGCGACTAGGACCCGTCGAGTGATCGAATCGATGACTTTGGACAATCGTCGGCATCATCGTACTCGTGGGACAGTACTATATCGGTCCGTTTCCACCTCCCCCCCCACCGATGGCGGGGGGGGGGATGAGGCGGTCGACGACCAACACGACGACGATGGCAAGGAGAAGGCCATGATCGATCGGTGGATGAGATGGAACACGTCCAAGACGTGGATATACGAGCCGAACCTTGATCTCATTTCGAAAATCGGCGAGAAGGGGGGTGCCGGAGGTGGTAGTCCCCTCGATCAATTCCGTGATTTGGTTCCGAGGGCGAAGAGAGAATCGGAGACGGTGGGGAGGTCGTGGAGCGTCAAGGAGCTCCGACGCAAGAGTTACGACGATTTGCACAAGCTATGGCGAGTTCCTCTTCTTTTTCGTCCGTCGTATGATGAAGCGCGGGTGTATACATTGTTTCGTTTGCCATTTTTTTTTTCTTACGGCTGGTTTCGATACTATTATCACAGGTACGTCCTGTACAAGGAGAAGAACATGCTCCTCACGGAATCTAACCTCGCGCGCAGACACGCGTACGAGATGGTCCAGCCCGACAGACGACGCAAGGTGGTTAAATCGATGGGCGCGATCAAGCAGGTCCTCGGGGAACGCAAGAGGATGAAGATCGCCGATCACAAGGCGTACCTGAGGGAGTTGGAACGGTTCGAGGGTCTCGCGGTGTCGTCGTCGTCGAATATGAGATTCGGAGGAGGGGGGGAGGCTGTTGGTGTTATTGGTCCCGATGCCATGGAGAATGCGATGGACTCCGAGGCGGAGAATTTGATCCCAAAGTATGATAAGGCAATAGATGGGAAAGAATGATTGAGGCATCATCTTCTTCTTCCGTATTCAACTACGGCAAATCGCGTCTCGAGCTGGTGTTCGTGAGCTCGGAAGGCTTACTTATCTCCGCGGGAAAGAAGGAAAAGACGAACCTCCTCCTTGATCTGCATTTATTACGCGAAGAGGGTTTGGATAAGGATTTGCCGTGTGTATTGATGGAAAGGGTGGGCATCAGAGCTTAATCTGTTTCTTGATATTATATCCGTTAACTAAATCGAATTTGCTCAGACGTCTCTCCGGGCCTACTCGACGAATAGAGAATGAATGCCGCCATGAAATTCTTCCATCTCGCACACTCCTTCCACGCTCGCTCGTTGTTATCTAACACCGCCATAATGGCTGAACGCGGCACAAACAACACTCTGGTGAAGCCCACGAAATGGAAAGCCGTGTGCTGCTCCCTGAAGCGATCATCGTCCACCAATACACCATCGACATTCACGGGACCTTCCCGCCATGTCCTCGCCGACGTTGCGATGCATCCGTCACCGCTTCGATATAAAAAGCATCCGCGTCCGAGGTCGGGGTGTTTCACGAATGTTTCGCCGGATGAAAATTCCATTTTCACGCATTGGAGGATCACGCCGGCTTGTTCTTCCGGGGAAAGGTACTTGGAAGACAAGTAGGGTATCGTTTCGAGGAGTGAATGCGCCAGGTGAAGTGCGCAAACTCGCTTTAGTTCGGGTGATAATATTCGTAGCGTCGGATACGCATCATGAAAAGAGCATGCATTGCTCGAATCTAACCAGTTTTTGGACGCCTTCTCCCTTTGATTGGTGATGAAATGACGAACTCTTGCTGACGAGTTAGTAATGACAGTCCCGATCACCGACTCGGGAAGATCTTCATCGGCGAAATCGCGAATCATTTGATTCGCCTCGCTCATCCGGGTGGTAAATGCCATTAGCACATTGCCTTTAACACTTACCACCTCGACTAGCTTACCAATTATGTACGCCCAGAAGATACCACATACCAACATTAATGCATTTGCAAATATATATTCAGTAACAGTGACGGGTTGGATGTTTCCGTATCCGATGGAAGTGATGGACTGGACGGCCCAAAATAAGGCAAGGAAGTAACGTGACATTGCGTTTTCCCACCCGATAGGATCCAACCCACCTTCAACATAGGACGACTCGTGCCACTGCGCAATCCAATTCGGACTATCCAATAAACTATCGCCGAAGGATCTTGCTTCGATGAATGCAATCCAACCCCAAATGCAACCAATCCAGTGAGATGTCACAGTGATCTTTAAAAGGAATTGAATAAAAAGCGCGGTGTCGATATCTATTCGTTCCCATACACCGTTCAGCACGTTTGAGTTCCCCATCATTTGCCTAATACGAACGAGGCGAAGAATCTTGAATATGTCAAGATAGAACAATGATTGCGCCTCATCGTGCACAGTCTCTCCGGCTTTTAGCCTCTTCTGGGCTTCGGGATAGCCCATTGTCTGGATTTTTTTTTTTTTTCGGGGGGAGTTCGAATTAATGCGGATCCGCACGGTCGAATGTACTAAATACGATACTAGCCAATTACACTCACAGAACCGGGCAACGACGATAGCAAATTCAGAAAAAACCATCTGTATTCATCGTAGGGTCAGAGCAGTAAATTAGCCCGTGGTCAACTGCAACCTACACCGTTCGATGTAGTCGTCCACTTACCCGCTTCGAATGTATCTCCTCCTTATTTGCTTGAGGTTGAGCACGAGACGACCGTTCTTATCTCGATACGCCCGGAAGAAGGGAAGAAAAATGTCGACTATGCATGATTTGTTCGACAGAAATGGCACAATACTTGATCGGACGTTTTGAAATGACACACGTTCATGCAATTGCGCCGCGGAACGCACGACTTACCGAAGAACCCCGTGTTTATGATAACTCTGTATATCCAATATCCCTTGGAGACAGCTACATAATAACCACGACTGATGCCGAATGAAAAGGGGATCGAAAATGCGTAGTTCCAGATCGCGAATATCATGAACAAATCCCAAACCTGTATCCAGCGATTTTCGGGGAAGATTACATATTTGAGATTTTTCATTCGAGTGTCGAGTGGAACACGATCACGCGGCGAAAGCGACGGTGGGGTTGGAACACGTAGTGGGGGGTGATTGGCACCTTTCCTTCGGAGCCTCATCATCTTCCAATTGAGTGATTGATATGAAGAATGCTTTCTATTGTCTCCTCAATCAAGTAGTGCGCTGGACATTTTACTACTATTCCCACGTTCCATCCAAAGCTAGCTAGGGCACTACGTACTTCTTATTACCATCGACGCGAGACGCGACGCCCGCCCGCCCCTCTCTCTAAAACAACAGCATGGCCGCCACTCACATGGTCCGCCGTCTCTTCCACCGTGCTGAAAAATTAATTACCTCCGCGGCCGGCCATTATCAATGAATTACAATTACTACGACATCCTCGGCGTTCCAAGGTCGGCAACTCAGGATGAAATCAAGGCGGCTTATCGAAAACGTGAGATAATGTACAGATTTTAGTTTTTATCCATATAATAATATTATACATGGAGCGATTTTCGCATTCATCGTTCTGCGACTCTCAATGCATGCACACTAACGAAATCAATCGCGCTGTCGATCCTTATCGCAGTATGCATGCAAACGCATCCCGACGTTGCCGGCGACAAACGAACGTCCGACGACAGTGTCGAGAAATTCAAGCGCGTATCCGCGGCCTACTCCGTCCTTGGGAATCAGAGGGAGCGCAGGAGGTACGATTTCGAGATTAGCGAGACGTGCACACGGGACCTACGCGACGGGAGGGCGGCCGCCCCCGCCGCCGCGGCCGGTAGGGGCGGCGCCGGGATGGGATCCGGCCATTTCGCGGCGACGTTGCCCCGCAATCTGCTCATCGGGGGAATGCTCGGATTCGCGGGCGTGACCGCGCTAAGGACGATGTGGCCCGCGAAGGGGGGGGTGGGGGATGATGGTGGGGATGGAGCGTCGCTTACGTCGCGCACGGGTCAGAGGAGATTCGTGGAGGCGTGGAAGAATCCCAACACGGGTAGGTGGGAGACGCCGAGGCCGTGGGATCCGACGTATCAAAAGTTAAATCCACCGTTGCAACTGGTCCCAAGGGACGAAGTGGACGGTGGGGGGAATAGAAAAAGATAGTAAAACGAGGAGATATTCTCACACATGTCGACTGGACCGGGGTTTGTGCACCCCGAGATGTCCAACCTACCCCTGAATTCTGACATTGACTATCCGCTTTGACGTTTGGCTATCTTTCGATTGTCATTATCGGGACTTCACTATTGGGGCATAAATCTGATTCTCGCTTATAGGTAGAACGATGTGACCGGGCACCCACTTGTGTTGCGACGGCAAGTAAGGTGCAGCTGGAGGCTGAATAGGGCATCATTTTGGCTCTCATGTCAGTGCCTCGCCATAGTCCAAGCCTCTTGCAGCTTCTTTAGTTGGAGAGGATCGCAGCGAACACGCGATGGCACTCTTAGTATTCTGCCATTGATAACCGCTCGAAAATTTTCCTCTGATTTTCTCATATTTTATTTAAAAATTAAAAACATGGAAACCGCGGTGGGCACGGGGCCGGAGTGAAATCAATTTTACCCCACATAACGACCTGGCGAATGAATGAGGACACTAATGCCAAGGAGGCGACGCCTCCAACCCATACCAAAAAATCGCACTATCAGTTATCAAAGAAGGTGGCGCAATTGATCAAAGTTATTGTTCAGCTTAATACAGTCAACGAGAATTACTCGGCCGAGAAAAAGAGGTTGATGGATGCGCTTGGTCGAGAATGCAAAGCTGTGAAAGATGATGCAGAAGTAAGGCTGAATCTGCTTCAAGACGAAGTAATTCGCTTGCAAGAAATCAAACATGCAAAAAATGAGGCAGATGAAAAGCTAAAAACGTTGCAGGAGGAAGTACATGTGATGCGAGAAGTCATAGCCAAACATGCAGAAAGAGAGAAGGAATCGTATGAACTTTTGGCAACAATAAAACGAGACGTCAAATATGAGGCAAATGAGAAGCTGAAAACGCTGCAAGAGGAAGTGCATACGATGCGAGAACTCATATCCAAACACGAAGAAAGAGAGAAGGAATCGCGTGAAATTTTGGCAACAGTAAAACGTGACGCAAAAGCAGAAGTGGAGAAACTGAAGCGCAATCAGGAACATGAGATGATGTCCCAAGCACAGATTGTGAACGATATTTCGCGCAGCCTCGAGGAACAGTCACGACAACATCAAGCGAATATACTGCGTCTGCGGAGCGACTTAGCTGGTGAACACAAGCAACTCGCGGAAAACTTAAGAGAGGAGATCTCATCGAGTCATGCTGATGAAATCCTACTGCTGAAGTCGCGGCATGAAAAAAATGTCATGCGCGTAAAATCGGAGGCACTGGAACAAGAAAAGTTGGCCGTCGATGCCGCAGTAGCGAAGATACGACAAGAATATGAAGAAATGCTGTGTCGGCAGCTCTCAAGCTGCGTTAAAAAATCCGAAGAAATGAAGGCTGAGGCTATCAATATGGTGAGAAGAGAAATGGACTTACTCGAAGAAGAATTGGAAAGGGTGAAACTTCGAGCGGACGAGATTCCCATCTTAAAAGAAAAGCTCGATAATTACAACTGTAATGAAACGAAGTTGCAATTAGAGGTGGCGAGGCTGCAGAATTGCCTCAATTCTGTGTCCACTACCAATCAATCCGTCATTTTGGAGTTGCGGACACAAAATACCGAGCTCTGCGATCATTTACAAGTCTCTCGTGAAGCAGGCGAAAATCAACTGGAGCGCATTGAATGCCTCGAGATAGAGGTAAGGCAGCATATTATTTTTTTATGTTCATTAGCGACTTCTTTCATCCAAGTCGAACCCCTCTGACTTCCTCGATTGTGACAATCAGAACAATGAATTGAAAGCTCTGCTGAATAAGTTAGATATGCAAAAATCTTCTTTGGAATCTGAAATAAAAGCTGAACACCGTTTACTGGACAATGAGCGTCAACTTAGTTTGTCCCAACTTGACGAATGCAAATCAATAATACGGAGCTTGCAAGATGATGTGCATGTTGCAATGACTTCAAACATCGGCATGGTCGAGCAACTATCAGTGACCACGGCTGAGCTTGGCAAATACAAACGTTTCGTCCAACGAACATTGGCGCCATTGCTACAAATCGTCAAGAGGGACGCCCATGAGGCCAAAAGTGACATCGTGGAACTTTCGCAATTGTTTTCTGTTCATTTGGGGGATTTCGCCAAGTGGAAGCAAAGATTAACCAGCGTGCGTGCTAACGAGACTACAAAATTTCTTGAGAGAGAACAAGTTTTGCAGGATCAGAATAATAAGCTCCGTATCGCTGTAGAAACACATAAGGTATCATTGATCGAAGCAACCAATCTCAGGTGTTGCCTCGAGAAAAAGGTCGAACTTGCTGCGGAGACGGCTCGGAACGTCGCGGAATCGGCCAGAGTTGAACTAATGGGTGAAAGATTGTCATGGGAAAGGGCACTGGAAGACACGAAAGAGAGCGCGCGAATAGAGCGGGAAAGAATTTGCTGCAGGTCGAGGGAAGAAGCCGATAACTTGAAAGCTACTCTCAAGGTGCAAACAGAAAGTCATGATCACAAACTCGAGATCATGGTAGCGGACAGGCAGCAAAAATTGATTGAGATACAAGGTCTATCTCGAGAGCTTGCCGAATTGAATGCCACCCTTGCATCAAAAGAGTGTGACGTCGTTACTTTGGTAAATACTATTGACTCACTGAGAGCGCAACAAATAGAACAAGAACGAATTCGCCACCAAGAGCTTGAGGTCTTATCAGTGCGACATCAGAATGAACTGGATAAAAGCAACCGCCTCAACGAACAACTTCGTCGGGAGTATGATGAAACTCTTCGATCAGAGTGTGAGAAGGCTACTGAATCCGCCATCTCCAAGAAACGAATTGACGAGTTGAATAGGTGCATTGCCGCGGAACGTTCCAAGATGATAATTGAGCTAACAAAAATGAACAATCAGCTGGATAACTTACGATCTCACGCTATTGAGAGCATTGACAACATCAAACAGGAATGGAATATTTTTTGCGAACGCGTCATTTCAGTCAAATTGAAGTCTATTAAGCAGGCGTACGACGCAACATGTCATGATCAAAATCAGGAGATAGAGCAGCTACGAACAGCAGCAATGTCATTCGAAAGGCGGTTGACAGCTGGAGAGAAGGATGCGCAGGATGCAAAAACTATGCTCTTCAACACAATCAGAGAAAGCGAAACGAAACTTGCAAGAGCCCTTCGCCATCTTTCGGAAGAACACAAGCTTGAGATTGAGGCACTTGTCAAAGCGAGCAAAAGAGAATGCGAAAGTATAACTGCGAAGCTTGAGCAAAAATCCGAGGAATGTGAATTCCACTTGTCTGTGACTGCCGAGAAAGATTTAGCCATGGCTCAACTCAAGAAAAAGGTAAGTGGAATGTGGATCATCCAGAGGATAGTGCCGATTATCTGTGGCTCAAATACCTTCCCTTTGTAGCTAGCAGACGCAATCAGATCACTCGAAGAGGAAAATCGTGCAATGGCGTTGCAACATGACACTGATCGGCTGAAGCTTATGACTGAGTCGAATGGTAAAGTGGCATCAATGATGGAAGATTTCGCAAAAGAAAAGTCAAAAATACTATCAGAGCTACAAACGCAGATAAATGCTGTCAAAGAAAAGTTACAAGCGGCTAATGATCGATGGAACTCTCGACCAAGTTTACAGAGAGACTTGGATGAGATCAAGTCGCTGTAAGTACTTGTGTTATTCAATCATGCAGCTGTGTGTTATGGCATCGACTTAAAACACTGATGTCGACGTTTCCTGGTAGGCAAGACAACATTCGAAATCTGACCTCATCCGAAAATGACTTGAGAGCAAGGATGCTCTATTACAAGCGCGAACTGGAAAATAGGGAAGCGAGCTACAACAAGACTTTCTTTCCAGTAGGAAATGATGGTGCCGTAAAAAATATTCCATTGCGCGTTATTAATGAAGAACCCAAACCCAAGCGAATCACCACAAAAGTGCGTAGTGGGAGTGGTGCTAGCAAAGTGAAGAAGAGTGCGTCCACATCAAAACTTCCTAAAGTAATGTAGGGTGTTTTTTTTTTTTTTTGCATTCGAATAATTCCCTTTTAAGTATGTGTGGCATGTTATATTGATGTTTATCTCTCTCTTTATTCAGTTGGCATCGGCAACATCACTCATTCGTTCTTATCAATCTCTACCTGCGATGGATCTCTCTTCGTCTGGTTAGAAGCCATCACTAATGGACACTCATTCTCCCCCCTCCACACCTTGTGCTGCAGCGTGTAACTCCGAACTTTCCTCCCCCCCCACCAATCACCGTACATCATCTTATTTTCCAAAGTCCTAATAAAATTCGCGATGGTATTATCGTTTTTATTTTCCTTTCCCGTGCAGAGCGGCAGTGTATGCACCGTCAGCATGCCATGCAAATTCCCGAATACCACATCGGTTAACAATCGATCTCCCACCATGCACAGTTGCGATGCGTCGTCGACTTTCGGGAAGTGTTTCATCACCTCGTCGATTCCGCCGGGTTTCTTCTCTACGTGTCGAATGACTGCTATGCCCAACGATTTCTCTATCTCCCTCCCGTCCTCGAAGTCTGGGTCGTCATTTGTTCCCGCGGAATTCGACAGTATGGCAACATTGTCGGTCCCGAAGGCGTCCAACGCCGATTGAAGTCCGAATTTCGCGCGGGGGTGCAACGAATTCTCGTAGGGGGCCGTGAGCGTATTATCCTTGTCGAAAATGACAGCTTTGATCCCGCAGTGATCGCGCAAGGCTTCGTAGCTAACGTCTGTGTTCGAAAGTGCGGTGTTAGGGTGGAATATTATGCGTACGAGTACCATACAAATGAACTTGGAATCCCTCGAACCCTTAAACCACTTACCAGATATGGTGGGAACGAATACATGCGGGGCCGCCAAATACGGACGCCTGACAACGGACGCGAGCGTCGTGAGGGCTTTGAGGTTGACGGATTGAACCATAATCCAAGATCTGTTGTACTGGTTGAGGGTCATTATTTAGTACCTATGGTACGTACCTCTCTAGAGAAACGTACTAATTAAGTTACGCCACGTTCTAAAAGTGGTGCTATGAAGCTCGAGGTTGGTCAGATCGAAGGTATCGTAATCGCTTAATTTGGCGGAGACGGGGAGGCGCTAATAGACATCGTCTTCAGCTATCGAACAACGGGGCAAAATGCCAGCAACTTAAAAGGCCAAACGATATGAGGGAAAAGATTACCTATATATATTACATAAACATTACTTACATCTTATCTTCCTATTAACTGCTCTAACTTATTCACATAAGATATGATGCGATGTGCGTTGGCTCGGTTCAACAAAGTCTCAAACAAGCGGAGGTTGAGCCATACGTGATCTGCCCAACTATTCTTTTGGGACATCGAGTCCTTCGGAAGAATGTATGCCTCGTCTTTTGCAAACCACAGTTTATCGCCGACTGATACTCCTATCGGAGGAAGATACGTCACCTTCTCAGCACGCAAAGCCGAAGATCATGGCACATGAACAAATGCGAAAATAAGAGAGGCGAGATATTTGGGGCATGCATTTGGATCTCTGAGTCGGGTGTACTTACGATATCCAAGTCGTCTTCAATCCGAATAGTTTCTTTCGGCAACCATTTCTCGAGGATCCCTCTCTCATTCATTCCCTGAGGGTCAATATGAAATGATGGTTAGTGCTCTGCCAGTGTAACACAACTTTTGAATTTTAATTGTATCGTCTTACTCGGCAGAATCTTGGTCCTGCTATAGAAGTGACTCTTGTCACAATATAACCTCGTTTCCTCAACTTGATTGATACAAGCATGGCAACAGCACCCCCCAAACTATGACCACAAACCTCCACTGTTCCACCCACTCCACTCTTCTCGTTCGGTGGCACCAGCAGCGGCAGGACATCCTCCACTATCCTGTTGGCATGTTGATTGAAACCATAGTGGACGTGACATCCGAGTTCTGAGTCGTAAACGAACCATGTTTGTAGACATGTAAGGACATCGGCTAATAATGTCGTTCCTCTGCAGAATATTTGCTGTTGTATCTCTCCGTTACTGTGGATTTCATAATAAAGATAGTAGCATTCACGCTGGTCGGATTTGGTAATGTCGATAATACCATCCAAACTTGCATTCCCATCGCCATCGTTGGTTTCGCGGCCATGGTCTAATGAATTCAAAGAAAACAATGGACGTCCGAGGTCCCTCACGACAATCCCCCCGTTATAACCTCGATTCGCATGCCATTCTCGCAATGTTTGCAGTTCGTCCTTGACGCTTTTAGTCGAGCCTATGAGTCCTGCCCTTTTGGTTGTCTCTATTAGAGAATGGAGATTATACCTCTGGTGGCAGGAATATGTGCGAGAGGTAGCAGTGCTGGATGATGGAGACGTATCGAGCAATCCGCTATCTTTGGCAGAGACCAGAGTTTGCAATTTCTGATCGCGAAGTCGGCGCGTGTAAAACGATGCGCCGACGCCGAGCGTCGCAGTTCCCGCCACTATGAATATCGCAGACGGAGATTGCTCATGCTTGGGCTGCTTTGCATTGGTCAATCGGCGGGATACGGCAATTGTGTTTGCGGGACCTTCTGTTACAAGACCTCGAGCGTGGTTGAAAAAAGCCGTCTTCATTGAGAGCATTCTTCATGATAATGGATTAGGTAGTGTGTTGGTTGTCAATCAAGGTCGGGTAAGAAGTACGATAATTGTACGAAGAGTAAATACCATACCCCGAGATATAACAAAGAGAACTATATGGTGTTGTGTAAATCACGACCACCAACACACAAACAGCCGACTTGCCATACTCTTAGTATGCCATACTTTCCAACCAGCGCTCTCTATTACTTATCTAAATACCTTGCGCTGTCGAAACCCTACTAGGTGTTTCTGCGGCGCCGTTTTTGTGCGTGCCAAGTGTTAGCTAGAGTGGTAAGGAGGTTAGATGAACGGGAATAGGAGCCGCTCGCACGACGCCGACCGACCGGGAGCTGGCTATGATTGAACTGCCTCCGAATGATTATTCGAGATGTATCTACTACTTACCGGTCTCCCTCGCTGTCATACTGAAAAATATCTTCTAGAACGGCGTTCTAACGCAACCGCGCGATGCGACCGTCGACTCGAGGTCATCGGGCGTGGGGGGTCGCCCTCCGCGGCAAAGGGACAGTGCCATCCCTTCAAATGCACATCACGCTGGTCGGTTATTACGGACGGCATGATTCTTCAAAAAAAGCATGATGAGTAAATCGGGCGTGATGTAACGATACCTCGAATCCTCGGTTTGGGGGGGGGAAACAATGAACATGAGAGCACGCGGCTGCCAAAACAATGAACATGAGAGCACGCGGCTGCCAAAACTTATACATTCTGCGGTCCAAGGCGAACTTTCTCCCCTGTTTCTGAATCACACACATTATTTAGAATGAAGCCGGTAGATCTCTCGCACTTTAGACAGCGAAGGTTGATCATGTGCATCGGTTCATTGTATATATGGGTGCAGTCAATACTTTTGAGACAAATCTCACCAAAAAGTCTCGTTGGGAATGCATGATCCAGAGACTGCGCATAAAATATTAATAATCAATCATGCGAAGATCAAATTGATTGCCGTTTTCTTCCACCCTCCGGCCCGGGGAAAAGTTTGACAACGGCCACGCAAGTTGCTTAGCTTTGGCGCCCTGCAATCTGGTTTTACTCTGCATTATTATTATTATTTGGTCTCAACTCTATTACTGTCGACAACGTTTCTATCCGCTGAAGCCAACAAGATGGCGCATCGCACGAACGAACGACCTCCTACCATTCAGCCGCCAGAATCGGGCGCCATCGCTAACACGTCTCATAATCATTGTAATGATTGGCCTGATAATGTCGGCCAACTTGAATACTTCGGATCTCCCGGATTTGAATACGATTCTTCTATTTATCGCACCGCTCTCACACCGGGCTCAGTTTGGTCGATCTCGCCAATCAAGCGCTCGGGCAGGCCCACCAGCACCGTCCAAATGGCAGGACATCAAGCCTATCCTTCTCGGGAACTAAATTCACGTCATGCACGTCTTCACCAAACCTATCCTTCTCAGGAGCTAAATTCACGTTATCCAGGTCAACACTTGTCGCCGCCCAACAGCGATAGCAGCTGGAGCCCTCCGCCTCTCCCACCTCCTCTACCTCTGTCCAACGCCAACGTCTTAGCCAGAACAGCTCACGCCGACGAAGTGATTTCGATGGCGACTCAATCTGAGCATTCTCATGATTTCGCAAGGAGGAATCATGTCAAGATTCATATTGAGGAAATGACTTCCATGGCAACTGGGTTCAATGATCTAAATGCGAACTCGCGAAAATTATACAATGATGAGCCTGCTGTGGATGCAAATGTCTTTGCTGCCCAACTCAAAAGCGAAAGACTTGGCGTAAATGATTATTGCAACGGTATGTCCGCCATCCCAAGTGAGAAGAAGCATCGTGCTTCACGAGCAACGAAGGAAAATAAGCATTGTTCTTCACGAACAACGAATACAAAGAAGTGCAGTGCTAAGACTATATTGGGAATACTAGTTCCTAATGAGTTGGACGTTCTCCGTGGTAGGGGCGGGCTGACTAATCGCCACGAAGGAAACAAAAGATTTAGAGACGAAGCTAGAACGCTGAGAGCATTGTATCGCAACGAGAACACAACACGTGAGGAAAAATTTCAGTTGTCCCAGGTGCTAGTGAGGAGGGTTAAGGAATATGGTGGACGGTTTTTGGAAATGGGCGGCGATCAGCTTTGGCATGAGATGGATGAACTCGGCGCAAGAAAGAAGTCTTCACAAGGTGCTTTTTTGAACATTTGTTCTTATGAATGCAGTTCTCAAGTAGTATATATTCTTACGTTAGCTTTGTTTTCTTTTCGCAGTTCTTCGTGAGGACAAATGGGAATAATGCGATGGGGTTTTAAATTGCAATTATTGGCTTGTATGGAGGTCCGCCAGGAGATGCTCAGTGATCAAACACCAGAAGAATGATCAGCAGTGTCTCGCTATAGAATGAAGTCTGGTTTGATGCTTTTACGTCGTTGGACAGTCTTGTATTGTAGTTACTACTTATCATCGTTGATATAACTCACCAGTGAATATTTTTTAATTTGATTTTTTTTTAATTTGGCTTTGTTTTTTCCTCACACTTGGGGGAAGCGGAGGGCACACAAAAGTATGGATGATTTCTTCGCCATTAACGATCACCCAGAGGATTCCTTGAGTATATTCAAGAAGAGATCTAGGGAGGAAGAAGCATGGGATGATGCCTTCCAGGATAAGTTGTCGAAGGATATTCCTCGAGCGGTGACTTATCCGGAAGAAGACGACAACGATGACAAATTTGTTTCATCCCTTCTCGGCGAGGGTGATGATACAGTAGCCACCGTAAATTTTCCACACCAAGCTAAATTAGAAGTTGCACCTTGGCAGCTTCCGTCCGCCAAAGTGGCCTTCATGGAAAATGATGATGCATATGACCTTGCCATGTTTCGAACTGCACACGAGGTGCCAGTTCCTGAGCCATCCGCCATGCTTCTAGGGCACTCGACAAATGAACTTGACTTGAAGATGCCTACCGCTGAACCGCAGGTGCACAAAAAGCCCCCTCATTTTTCGCTACCGACTTCCACCGCGATAAATGCAGACATCAAGTCAATGACTGCGCCTCCGACCATGTTTGTCGAAAGATGGACGTGCGACGTTTGTAAATCCTGTTCATTTGAAACGTTTGACGAAGCCCAGGCGCATGAAATTCAGTGCCAAAGAATCCATGGCGCACAGCAGAAATCAGACGAGCTACTTAAGGCGCAAATGTCCGAAGCAGCCAATGCGCTGACCAGCTTGGCGTTTTATCCACCGTTGAATGAGAATAAAAAAGAGGATGATGATAGCTTTAAAATCCCAGCAAAGAGACATCCGTCGATTAATCTTGTGCCACAGGGTGGAGAAAGTGTTTTGTCCGACTACAATAATTTACTCGTTCGTCACATTGAGTTTTACTACCCGTCGTCGGATAACAGGGTGGGTCTTCGTTGCATTCATTGTAAAGATCACCCGCAACACGTTACCGCTGCGACGTTCTTTCCGAGCACCATCGGATCAATCTCATCTGGTCTTGGGACTATTGGTGTACGTCATTTTAGCTGGGGGAAATGTCCATTCGTTCAGCCCGAGGTAGTCCAGCAAATGATCGAAACTAAGAAAACTTCGAATCTACAAACTCGGACGAATGGACGCGTAGGCCTAGATGTGTACTGCAAGAAACTTGCGAAGCATTTCGGCATCACAGACGACATTAATTCGGGCATTTGTTGGGAAGTAGGGACGGAGGCCGGCTCTGATCTCGTAGATGATGACATCGTTCAAAGAAATCCGTCCACGTCCCATGAGTCCATAAGAATCTCGTTCCATGAGTCAAATGCAGTTGATAGCAATTGCATTGCTTCGGTATTGGCAAAGTTGAAAGATGATATCAATATTGAATCGCGACCCTTCATCCCAAGTGAAACAGAGTACTTCTGGGAATGTGATGGCTGCAGGTCAATCCCGTTTGATTACAGGGCAAAGGGATCTGTAGTTCATAGCGTAGGAGAGCCCCCAAGAGAAAAAATTGAATGGCATCTCAAGAACTGCACCGGTGACAAACCCCTCGCGATTCCACGTTCTGCTACCATTGAGCCGTATTATGGCGAGGGGGTTCCCACCATCAAAGTCAAGTGGGACGGCAAAAGATCTTCAGGAAGGAGCACGAGAGCTTTGAATTCAGTTAAGGTTGGTGTTGAAGACGGCCAACTTTGTTATCAAGAGGACCAGCAATACACTACGGAGTATGCGTTCTTCGTCGTATCCCAGCTAAAGAAATGCTACCTTACCAAGTCGGGCGGAAGTAGGGGAGCATGTCCCGTCGGATTCGCGGGATTGGCTTGCACCCATTGTGCAGGGTGCCCTAATGAGCGAAGATTCTTTTACACTTCCGCGGATCACTTGCGCAACAGTTTTTCGCACATTCCGTCACATTTGGGTGAATGCAGCGCGTGCCCTACCGATGTGAAGGTACGCCTCGAGGAATTAAAGGTGACCCGAAACAGGCAAAAGTCGCAGCTGAAGCAAGGCTATCACAAGATATTTATTGATCTTGTTTGGGAAAGGATCCATGGCTGCCAAGAATCGGATGACGAAGAAGATGAAAGCTATGGCATCGATAGTGATCCTGCATTGAATGCTCCACTGCAATTACTAGTTCCTCCCCACCTCATCCAAGATACGGAAAAAACATCGACATCAGACTTGGCTTACTTCACTCTTTTACAGGTAGAGCCACATCAAACATTTGAGCCAAGCGCGTCGTTTGATGAGGCCGGCGAGGAATCCTCACGCGAGATTGGATTTCCAGGCCTCATTTGTCGCCACTGCATGATAACACCAGTCGGCCGAAAATTCTTTACCAGCGCCGCCGAACATCTCGGAGATCTGTTGCTCACAATAGCGAGTCACCTGTGTTCATGCAATGAGTGTCCTTCAACAGTCAAGACGCAAATTGCTAGCTACATGCTTACGCATGAGTATCAAATTCAAAAGCTGGGTGGAGAACACGATATGTGCATGAATCGAGTTTGGCAGCGAATGATGGAGGCTTCGAAAATTCCTGCCAAAAAGGCAGCACCTATAGCTGCACATGAGATTTATGATCCCACCATGAGTGTCGTAACTGCAAGTGATGCAAGGTTGGTGACGGATTTCACTCTCTTCACAATGCAGCAGGTGAGCTGATAGGTGAAGAATTGTCTTTAGTCTGTGACATAGTACCCACTATTCTGCCACTGCTGCTGTTGCAGGTTCGCCCGTGCAAATTGGACAACTCCGGAAGTGGTTCACGGGGCAGTTTTGAGTTCGGATTTCCCGGTCTTGCGTGCATCTGGTGCTCTGGAGAATCAAACTCACGACGATTCTTTTATCGCACGGCGGAAATCTTGGCTGGTGAGCGATTAATACCATGGAAAAAGGTTTAGTCATCCCAGCTTCTAACATTCCTCCTTAACACGTCACAGGAAATTATGCCCACATTCCAAACCATCTCATGTCGTGCACACGAGTTCCGGAGGAAATTAAGAGACAGCTTAATGAGAAGCGGGAAGCTCATCAAATGCTCAAGCACTCGCTGCCGAAGGGATCGCAAAAACAATTCTTTGAGGCGGTATGGGAGCGTCTCCACAGAAATGCTTGACCTATTCCATAATGCGCAGATCGTTTCTCAAGTAGTTTCAAACTTCCTAGGAGGACTCAGAGGTTTCTATTGCAGCTATAAACGATAAAATAGAGCACTGTTGCGCTGTCCAACAAAACTAAAGATGCCGTTCCGAGCGATTACCAGGCGGAGATTGCGCGTTTGAAGAGTACAGTCTTCCTAATGCATCATGATGCGCTAGATTTTAGCACCTTAGATATCCAGCATTGACACTCTTTTTGTACCTGACGAGCTTCTGGGATTCCGGCGGTGCTCAATGCTAGAATTGCAAAATCAGGGCGATATGCACAAAAATAGTCGATGAAGAAACATTGCCAAAATACGCAAACTTACCCCAAAATGCATGCGGTAGGTCATGCACAGCACGCAATTTACTGGATACACCAGCGCTCCTTAAGCGTCCGTTGAATGAAACCGAGTCATCCAGGAGTGGGTCGTCTTCAGAGGTGAATATTAGAGTAGGAGGGAAATTGCATAGCACTACATCTGTCGCAAAATATGGAGATGCAATGGGATCTGTTGGAGGGCATCCGCCCAAATAAGAGGAGCTTATTGTTGATATTAATGCGCTCGGTAATACCGGGTCATTGGCACCAACTATACGCGAAGGAGTCGAGTCCAGTGACAAATTTAATGCCGGACAGCAAAGCAACAATGCGTCAGGTATATCGATACCCACGCCCTCATCGGCATATGGATCCTCGTTTTCGCTGTCAACATCACTGACCATTTCATCACATTTGTGAGGCGTCAGTTCTGCATTTTGGTTCTCCTGATTATCCATAATAATGGATACACAAAGAGCCGCGGCCAGATTCCCGCCAACCGATTCCCCAGATACGATGATGCGATCTGGTTGGAATCCTAGTAGAACTGCAGCCTCACCGAGTCGTAGAGCTCGATAAAGTCGTGTCACCTCGTTTATGGCTTTGGGGTACTTATTCGGAGAAAGAGAATATTCCGGGATAATCACAACAGCTTTACTAGAGGAACTCCAGTCCAGCAAATATGGAAGGTCTCCCGCTATAGTATGCGCGAAGAATCCACCACCGGTGAGGTGCAAGATGACGTTCCGTGTTAAGTATCCCTTCACATTGGCAGAGGATGTACGGTGGTGGGTCATTTCGTGAATCGTACCGAGTCTAGCGTCCTCTCGTTCCTGTCGTCGATGGTACCGTCTCAATCCCGATGACAGCTCTGGAACCGCATCTTGTGACAGTACGAAACAGGAGACTGCAAAATCAATCCAACCGTGAGTTGTAATGCCCGCGATATCGAATTGAAAGAATCCATTCACTACCCCTTCTTACCTCCGCAAATCTCAACTCGATCCGCGATGGCCGCACCTTTTAATATCCGAGTTGCCTCGAGCGAAGCTTTTTTAACCGCGGGAAATGAAACCATACCCCACGCATTTTGGATGACAGATGACGGCGAATTCGCCAATGCCGATGCAGATGCCGCTGCGGGGCCGATGCAATTGTAGTAACTCGCCGCGAGGGATGCCACTACGAAAGTCCATAGACCTGATGATCTGGATGACTCGGATATTTCCCGACCTTTGGTTATTTCTACCGCTTTGCCAATAGATGCATACAACAAATTCATCCCGCGTTTCATGAGTTGAAATCTTATCCTTCCATTGGAGTACCAAAGTACAGACTGTAAAAAGGATGAAGGGCATGGGATTAATATATGGAACGCGACGTTATATTCGGCATTCAATCGGGTGGGATGCACCAACCTTTCTCGGCAGCAAGAGCTGTTTATACCCCGCATTTCGAGCATCGAGATCAGATCCATTATTATTCACCAGGCAGATCCAATCAAAGATCCAGTCCTCGGTTGCAGCGGCCGAGTCGGCCACTCTCGCGTCGATGCAGATTATCCTCCATCTTCTCCGTATGTAAGACGCGGCAGCGGCCCCCAAGGCCGCCCTGCCCGCCAGGCTTAGAATCTTACATTGCTCGTGACGGGGGGAATTTTTGGATCTTAGCATCAGCGCGAGGGCACCGCCAGCGGCGACGCCTGCCATTGCCGAAATTCGCGACCTCTTCCAGCGGAACGGTTGGACCGTGGCTTTCGTCGTCTCGCTATCGGTCCTGGCGGACAAGAAGTTCAACCCATCGCCGTCGCCGCCGTTTCTGCCGCAATCCAATCCCGATTGTTTCGATTCGGAGGATCCCGATCGAGATCGATCTTCGCACCTCGCGGCAACTCGAGCCTTCCCGTTGCAAAGTACCGAGTTGGCCTCCTCGATTCTCACGAGGCAAAGCTGCAACGACACGATCAGGCGGAATAAGCTTGAGTCCTTCGAACTCCACGACGGATAGTATTTGCTGTTATTCCCGCCGTTCGGCCCCGGGGGAGAAAATGGAAAATCCGTAAAGCCTTTCCCTCCTCCTCCACATCCGGTCAAGTTTTGCACTTGATAGGATTCGGGGGGACTAGCAGTCGGAGTCGGAGAGCCCCTACCGCTATACCAGCCCTGGGCATGATTATCGTCCTCGACGGGATCATCGATTGACAATGAATGATGATGACATCCAACGGTAAGAGGGGGCATGGAGTAAATGCTCGTACGAATCGGGTTGATGGTCGGATGTAAGGCCCCGTGATAACCGACGCGATAATCCGATGCCACCCTCACCGCGCATTGGAGCGTCTTGACGGTGTCCATCAACGTTGGGAATTCGGCATGCTCTCCGAAGAATTGTTTTAACTGTTGCCTCGCATTTTTCATATCGTGATCGATGCTCGATAAAAATTCCATCTCGCGATCCAACAAGTCGAGCAGGTGGGTATGTATGAGTCGGTCGACGCATTTGAGCACTGTCATGCGAGAGAGAGAGAGAAAGTTGATGTTTGAGGTCGCGACGTGATTGGATTGTGCGACTGACTTTCGAATGACAGAGATCCAACGAGCTCCCCGTGCCCCCCTTACCGTCGTACAATGCCGCCAATTGATACGCACGACGCTGGAATACGCGTGTGGAGAATTCGGATTCCATCATATCCAATATAGAGCGAAGCAACGAACGGCATTTCTCGACGAGCTTGGCGGCATCGATGGCGTAATGATGATCATTTGGATTATTTGATCCGACCATGTCTATAATATCGTAGTGCTTCGAGTTATTTTTTGCTCCTCGGCCGAGGCGTGCCCTATTACTACTACTGATTTCCATAAAATTACTTATTTCATGGTCGGTCGGTGGATCCGTTTTGTGCGTTTTTTTCAAGAGCAAGGGACGGAGGTGTCAGACGAGAGCAGGTGTCAGGGTTGTGGAGAAAGTCAACAGTTACTAATTCCTATTCCTGGTGTGTGTGTTTCGAATTCCTCCGTATGTAGACAAGATACGCCACTTCCATCCCCCCCGCCCGCCAGCCACCCAAAAAAATACAACAACAAGAAACAACAACACAATAATAAATATTAACGAAAAACGAAAACCCAAACCCCCCTCCCCGCCCCCTCGAAACGCGCATCCTATGTCGCTGCTAAATAGCATCTTCGGCGGTACGACGCAACGAACGGCCGACGCATCATCATCGAATAACGAAAATCATGGCATCGACGACCTGTTCGGTTCGAAGGTCGTCGTGGCGGCGCCGCTAGTCGTGCGCAAGGACCGGTCCGCGTCCGCTAGGGAGGAGGCTGACGTCGAGGAGGGGACGGGGGGACGGGGGGGGCGGGGGGGGGGAGGGAGGGATGATGACGAATCCCCCGTCGATATTGCCGATGAGGACAATCACGGCGGAGACCGCGATGACGTGGGGCCGACGTCCCCGGATGGAGGGGACGTCGCATACTCCTCACGAACGATCCACTCCCCCGACGACGAGACGACGATTGACGAGAAAACGACGACGAAACGACTTGCGGCGGAGGCGTCGTCGCGAAGTAAGGCCGAGGAGGAGGATGAGAAGTCGCGTACCATCTTCGTTGGAAACTTGCCGCCCCATATAACTCGACGCGCACTTACGAACATTTTCAAGAAATGCGGCAAGATATCCAGTACTCGGTTGCGTTCGTTGGCGGTAATGGGCGTGAAGCTACCGCCCGAACAGGCAGGCAATCAGGTGAGAGGATGCATATGCGATATATATATATATATATATATATATGGTATCGTTCCTTCGTTCGTTTTCGACGTGCAACATATATATATTACTAACACGAATCGCTTCCCCTCGTTCCTCAACCGGTCGGGTGGGGGATAACCACATCGCAGAACATGATGCGCAAGGTATGCGCCAATACGGGCAAGGTATCCATCGACGGTACGTCGAAGAGGTCGGCGCAGGGGTACGTCGTATTCGAATCGATCGAATCCGTCGATGTGGCGCTTTCGATGAACAACATGTCGTACGAAAATCACACCCTACGCGTGGATGGGGCGGATCCCACCGTCGATCCATCGAGGAGCGTATTCGTCGGGAATTTGCCATACGGCGCCGACGAGGAGACGTTGCGCGAGCACTTCGGTCGTATATTGACGAATGGTGAGGACCTGAACGAGGGGGAGGGATGCGCCATATCCGGAGTGCGAATCGTTCGCGATGGCGATACGCAGAAATGCAAGGGATTCGGTTATGTCACCCTCAGGGATGGCACGTTGATATCGAGCGCGATGCGCGCGCATGGCACGACTTACATGAAACGAGAGTTGAGGGTGATGATATGCGGGAAACGATTCAAGGGTAAGAGGGGGGGGGGGGGGGGGGATGGATCGTATTCGGAAAGGAAGTCGATGGGACGGCGATCGTTCGAGGGACGTAGGGCCACGACTAAGGGGGGCACGTCGTCGTCGACGGGAGGGGAGCAATCGTCCAAAAAACGCAAAATATCGGTCGACGACTCGATTGCCGACGGAGGAGCGACGAGGAGGAGGCGCGCACGTAGCGAGAAGAGGACGGTTTATAATTCCGGGACCAAGCCGTCGGGATTGAGCAAGAGGGCCGCATCGGCGCAAAAGGCGAATAAGCGAGTTAAGAAGTTACAGAATCGCGTCGTTAAGGGGATGGGAAAGAAGAAACTTTAGGGATCGATTAATTCATCACCCGAGTGATTCATCGGCGGGGATGACAACTGTTCATTCCTGTGAGATTTACCCCCGAGAAATAGTATTCATTCAGGTTGGGATAATTATATCTAATTTGGTCGCCACAATAATTCCTCTCCGCTATCCAAATTTGGAGATTCGGTAGTAGCCTCGAAAACAGGTTACAGCTCATGCCTGAATCTAATAGAGGAAATCACCCCCATCATTATCCCATCTCAATAATCAAACAAACGTTGATCGTAACACGTTCAGTATTTTATCTTCACAATATGATGGCCGTAAGCACCATAACATTATTTACGGGTACATAGATATCCCTGAGACGAATGAGTACAGCAACTAGTAACATGATTCATCATAACCAAACATTGAACGTAATTTTCTACACGACTGAGAGTCTTTGCCGCCAAACAAATCAACGGGAAACGAAGGAAATTCGTGAGCCAAAATACTTTGCTCTACCACCAGTGTAGTCAGAAAGGGCTTCGTCTCTGTTTTATTAGTCGTTCCTCCACGTGGTGGTATCTTGACTTCCCGTGAAACCAACGTAAAGACGGATGGATCGAACTGTTGCAAAAAGCAATACAAGAGGAAGAATGTTTTGCAACGGTCAGAAATGCTGGTCATTTTTCTCGCATTAGATATTGCTACGCAAAAAAAATCCTTCCAATGTATCCCCTTGAACAACTTTAAATCTTCAGCGTTCCTGTTTGGTCTGATTTTTTTGGTAACGTTCATTGCATCGTTGAGATGACCCACTGATAGCAGGCATTTTACAGCGCGGGAAGTGGCTCCGCATCCTAAAAGAATAATGGTAGCGTGTGAGATCAGCTGCCGTGCAGTGGATAGGGCCTGATGATGCAATGCTGCGTTTATTGAACAAAGATATTGTTTCAGTAGGTGAACAATGTTGCGATGCAAACAGCAGAGATCTGTAAAGCTCACAATCATCAGAATATCCGTCTTTAGCGATCATAACTAACGTCTCAGCATAAGCTGCAGACCCAGGGTTGTCAAAGAACATTCGATTTTCTGTCGAAAGATTAAGTTGGCTTCTTCTTCTTTCAATAATCCATTGCGTCTCTTGGGCTGATAAGAAGGCCTTCAGTTCTCCGTACTCTCTTGTCCTCCAGAGCAAGGTTACAACTAGGCATCGTAGCGCTACGCATGATGATACCAACCTCTTTTCCAATTCGACGAAATAAAAGGTAGCCAATGATGAAATAAACTTGACTTCGTCATGGTCTCCTTTTTTGACCGCTGACATCGCATGCGGTAGTAAAACAATCTCCAATATCTCTGTTTGTGTCAATACTGGCATCGTCAAATGTTCCACTGTATCATCTACATCCACATTGTCATCTGGTGACAGAAGTGATGATTTTGGAAGGAGGTGGGCAGTCTCGAAGTCGACCTGGCGTGCAACTTCACATTCCGAGTACTGCTCAACGACCACCATAATCCAATTCCGCAATGAGCTTAAATCCTTTAGAGAGATGAGTCTCGAAAATCGCTCCATGATATGAGTCAAAATAATGGTCCTTGGCATCTGCCGTCGCATAAGAAAAGGGATGATGCATTCAGCTAGAGGTATTTTCTGAAGTACAAGGTGCAGGGAAAGCGCGACTCTGTAGAAGTAACCTTGGCCATTGGTGTCAAGGAAATATGAAGGGGGTACAAAAGACAAAGTCTTACTATGGACGCTGATGTCAGATACATCGCCGGTAGGCTCAAAGAGTTCAATGCCGTTGCGGAATACCCGCTGATCATCTGAGAATAAGGCAGAGACATCAAGAATTATTGTAGTCTCGTCGCTCTTTGAGAAAACGCAAAGCAAGTTATCAATAACGCCGACAGATATCGATTCTGTGGCAGCCCTGTGACCTTTTAGAACATCAAATTTCTTGTTCAATTGGTTGAAATGAGGGATAAGTATAATGACGAAGATGCCAATAAACACGATCCAATGATCTATCATATCGCTCACCTGATGTCTCACATTAATGCATCCAGCTTCCCTGTCCAGCTTCGTTAGCCCAATACTTCCGTGGCCCGAGCCCATCGAGCCAAGTTCAACACAGTAAACCGAACCGTACATATTGAGAAGAGAGATTTCACTGGGTAGCACTGCGTCATTGTCTGAAGTATGCTCCTGTCTCGCCCTATCCGATTGGGCAATATGGAGCGTTTCCAACGAGAGAAGAAGTTCATGCTGCTTGTCTTCCTCACTCGCTACCACTTCGCGTATTGTCCCGACAGAAAATGGTGGGAAGGTCTCGACCAAAGGAGAATCCTTGGAGAAGAAGAGCACTTTCATAGACATGATTAAAGAAGGATACGATGATGATCGGCGATTAACCTCTAGATCCTCAAGAGTGAAAGATGTCTGCGTTTCGTCATCACCATGGCCATCATCGATGATACCAGAATCCTGCGATGAAATCCTCCTGTATGACCCAATCATTAATGTGCGCGTAAGTGGCTCCCACCAAAAGCTTGCCGCCAAATCGTGTGGAAATATTTGCGCCATTACCAAACAACCTTTTACCATATCCATGTTATAGACGAGGGTTGAGGTCTGCGTAATGACAATGAGGTCCAAGTACGAGTTCTCTTCCCGTCCGCGTGCTAGCCATAGGACACCCCCCCCAATTATAGAAGTGGTCCCTGGAACAAAACCATATTCATGCTTGGAAGCCGTGCCAAACAAGGCTCGAGACGACCGCTTAAAACTAGAAGTTTGTTCGGGCTTTGAGACGACTGGGGAAGGATCGACGGACAGGTCGATGGTCCAGTGGACATTCCTGTCGTCTCCATCCGATGGCAATTCTAATTCTTCCATCAGATAAAAGCTGCCTCGCCTAGATTTTTTCGGCACTTCCTTGTCTCTCCGGCCTTCGACCATTGCTACACGTACAATTTCTGTCGTATACTGCATCGCCAGAAAAATCATCCCATTTTTCATCTTGGGGCTGAATTTCGCCAGTATGGGAATCCTTCGGGACAGAGTTGTCATAGTCGACTCTGTCGCGAACGTCGAATCGTCATCTTCAGTCATAACGGATCCGTCCGTTATTGCAGTTTCGATTGTTGCCAATTCCAATGGAAGGGCAAGACGAACGGAAATGTCCATCGGTAATGCCTGGAGATTGCTCTGCGCTGCATTCTCAGCAGCGTCGATAGCGCTCTCTGTGAGTTGCCCCGACATGACGCTCACCGAATCGTTACCGTTTGCTGGATCCCGTTTTGGAATCCCATATGCCTGATATTGGACAACCTCGTAAGGATCTTGACTAGAACCCGAAGGGCTTCGGCGGACGCCGTCGTTGCGCTCGCTATTGTTGGCGCTACGACCGTCACAGACGTTGTGAGGTCTGGCCTCGAGCGCGACGAAGTGTAGGAGATCCTCATCAAACCACGTCGCGGCTGGGGGATGGAACGGCTTGTTGTCGCTGCCACCGATGATCGTTGTGGGTGCCAGGAGGCTCGTCATGTCGAAATGTCGAATAAGAGCAAAGCCACACAGCTACCTAGAGCAGCGACACCGGACTGTGGCTAGTTGTGTTTTTAGGACTTTGAGAGATATGAATTCCCACGATGACCATCACTGCTCTCTCCCCCTTTCCATGAGAAGAACACAACATGAAACCCCGAACAGCCGTCATCAAATAATATGGTTGTCTACACCCTCCAGCCGTCATCAAAAATAGTCGTCTGCACCCTCGGCTTGTTTGCCATCCTTCTGCTGCCGGCGGCGGCGGCGGATGAAGGCCTGACATCGCCGCCTCGTCGACTGAATGAATTCAAGGTATATGTGATTTTGCACGTTATCCGCCCATCGACCCTGTCGCGTCGAACTGAAACACACATCGATTTGCGCGTTGCTGCAAATCGCAGATATTGGAGGGACACACTCGAACGGACGACTACCATTCTCCCTTGCCCCACGAGTGAGTTCTCGTGTATCGTTTTAGGGGATATGTGATCCCTAATTTATTTCGTTACACATTGGTTCTCTCACCCGTCCCAAGATACATCCTCGAGGAAGATTTGCCCAATGTATGGGACTGGCGCAATGTATCCGGGAGGTCTTTCATAACTCATTCATTGAATCAGCACATCCCACAGTATTGGTAAGCTATGCAATTTCGATTCGCCTCGTTGAAAGGAGCACCATTCGAACAAATATTCACGCACTCATAATATTTATTCGTCCCAAATTTCTTGTCAGTGGATCTTGTTGGGCACATGGTAAGTCGTTATATTGATGAGTCAGGAGCCACCGCCGAACCCCCGTCGGATATCCTTGTTCTTTCCCCACGCGTGGGAGAGTTATTCGGTAAAGTACACATTTCTTACCCACCCGTTCGTCGCAGGTGCCCTATCCGCTCTCGCGGATCGGATCAAAATCGCAAGGGGTGGCGTTGGCGACGAAATCAATTTGTCCATCCAATATGTACTCAATTGCGGTAAAGGAGTGGCGGGTAGTTGTTGGGGGGGGAGTCACTCGGGTGTAAGCTACCGCATGATGAATCCCCCTTCCGTTCAGTATCCGAATTTTCGCTCCACCTGAAGGATCATATGCACTCTCGGATATGGTTTTTCACTCACCCCCTCCTCGCCTTCTCCGGCAATGCGCATGTGTATCGTATTCTGCAGGTGTACGAATTCGTCAAGGCCCAAGGATTCATCCCCTACGATACGTGCATGCCATACCTGGCATGCAGCGAAGATAGCAAGGAGGGGTTCTGTCAACACGTCGATACTTCGTGCCAAAAGCACAATATCTGTCGCACCTGCAGCACGTTTTCTTCGTTTGGAGGGACGTGCGTTGAGGTGCGTTGCTCGCACGTTCTATCTGACGTGTGCTGTATCATATATATATATCCCCGAATATTATTTAATGCCTCTCCTTTTTGACATTGTCGCCTCTCGCGCTAAATGCAGATCGACTTCTTCCCGAACGCGACCGTGGCAGAACATGGAACTTATAACCTCTTGTCATTCGATCGCCTGCACAAGATCAAGAGCGAAATTTACAGCCGCGGACCCGTGGCGGTAAGGAATAGAGGTTTTGTCGATAAAAATATTCTGCATCGTCTAATTTATTTCTTTGTCTGGTCTTTGATTTCTCTTACTTTAGACCGGCGTAAATGCCAATCCTCTAGTGGAATACAAGGGTGGTGTGATCAAGACTGGGAGCATGGTCGACATGATCATGGATCATATTGTTTCCATCGTTGGATGGGGGGTGGATGATGAGGGCGACGAATACTGGATCGTTCGAAATAGTTGGGGTAAGTCACAAGTGGCGACAGTCTTTTTGTTGAGATGGTATTATTCCTAAGCAATATACTGAATTTTCAGGTCAATATTGGGGAGAGATGGGATTCTTCCGAGTGAAGACCGGTAAGATTGAAGGAATTGGAAAGTTTTGGTTTTGCTGCGTAAGATTCTTCGTTTCGTTGACACGGCTGATCCCTCGATTGTGTGGTGATCGTGGTGATAGGCTCAAACCTCCTTGGCATCGAGGAATCGGTTGCTTGGGCAACGCCTGGACAGTTCACCGTTGCCAATATTCCCTGCGGTGAGGGAGGCGCCGGTTGTGGAGGCAAAGATGGAGATACCAATGGCCCCCACCGTACACAATTTTATGTGGATCCTTCCACCCAGGTGGAAGCTGTGCAGATGCAGTTGAAGGATGGAGGTCATATTATGGTTTAAGTATTGAACTTCTTGTCAGGGTCTCAATGATTTGCCAGATCCAGAGCGCACCGACATTCCTATTAGGCACAATTCTTTGGTGATATGATGTGTTTTGATTAAATTGCAAATAATTGGCTCGTTAGTTCAAGAATTGTTTTTAGTTACACTTGTATTGATGAGAAAGGACGATTGAATTGAAGGGAAGTATACAGTTCTAATCATGCAATGCCAAAAAAAAGCAAAAACCGACTGTGTCAGGGCTCGAGCATGGGCTTCTGTTGATAAGTTGAGGGTGGTTGCTGTGTAGGGCGGCTGTATTCAAAGCGATACGATTCCTCGTCATCATACCCCTTTGGTCCCCCGTCTCTAATTGTGAGTGGCCGTTGTGCTGAGTGGGCGTCGCCATGGTCAAACACAAATGAAGGCATGTCCTCGTAATTGGGCTGAATCTCGTCGCTATGGTCAAACACAAAGGAAGGCATGTTCTCGTAATTGGGCTGAATCTCCTTGCCCTCAAAGAGATTGGATGCAGGCTTGGCTTCCAAATATTTCATGCCGGGATCCTTATACTCCAATCTCTTGACGGGTCCAGCTTCGTAATTTCTTCGAGGTGGATTTTCCCTCCTTCTATGGGGTCTTCGCCTCGATACCGCGCGTCGTCGTCGTCGTGGCAGTTGTCCTCTCCTCCTTGGTATCGGATTATCGAAATGTTTCCCTGTTTGAATGTAGGTCCCAACATTCCTTCTGTCCTTTGCCGCGTCACGTTGGTTTATGTATGAAATTATACACCAAGACACGCAACAGCAGAAAATAAAACTCGTGACCGCCAGAGTTATTACGGCCCAAAGGGGCAAAAGGAATGGGTATTCCCGTACTTGTTCTGGTTCGGGACAGACGGCATATGCTCCATATTCATCGATGCACCACTCCAGATCCCATGTTGTGGACGTATCGAAGTAGCTCTGTATTCGTCGCAGATTGTCATTCTTTGCGTTCGCTAATGCCTCAGTGACGATGGACTGATAATCTTTGCCGATATCTTCAGCGAAAATGAAATCCAACGTGATATTTTTAGCGAAGGTTTCAACCCCTCCATCCGGAGAGGGCACATCGTGCACATTATTTATTCTAAATTCGAGAACATCCAACCCGGTCTTAGTTATTGCGTCCTCGAAAATCTCAACGATATATGGAAGGGACTTGTCCCAATCCAATCCATTCGGCAGATTTGCCACTCGAAAACTCCAGGTGGCAGTCTCGGTAGTGACGGGATTACTGCAAGTCGAGAACGTTCCGTCGTTCTCTCCATCGTAGCACCAGTTCAAATAGACGCAGCAAATCAAGTACGTCCTGTAGGAACCCTCCGATATCCAATCCAATATTTCGGGATAAATGTCACGCAGGGCCGCGATAATAATGGATGCGTATTCCTTGTTCGGGTATCTCAGGACGGTGACGTCGTAGTAAACGCTGACGACGGTCGCGGTCGTCTCGAGGTCGTCTTCGTCCCCCCCCCCCCCTCCCTCCCCGGTCGTGGGCGTCAATGTTAGTAGATCGCTCTCCTCGATGGACGTGAATTTCAAATCATCGACATAATCGTATAGGTCCGTCAACACCTTCCGTAGAACGAACGACATCTCGGCCTTTATATCGTTCAAGTTTCCAATCCCGATACCCACGGCGAGGTTGCCGACCGTGAATTTGATCGTTATGGTCTCGTACGCGTCCGATTCATCATCAACGGTTGAATTATCTCCCACGACGGAGGAGGAGGAGGAGGAGGAGGAGGAGGAGGATGCGGGCACCGTCGTCGTCGGACCACTCCTCGTCGTATCGCACGCCGTCGATCCGGCATGGTGAGCATCGCAACATTCTCCCAGCGTGGCGTGGACCGACCAAACCCCCTCCGGCACGTCCGGGCCGTTCTCGCACGAATCGACGCCGTCGTTCCACCACGGACAGTCGACGTCGATTTCGCAGTCCCCAAATGGACGTCCCACGCAACCGGTGGGCAACGTGCAAGCGCCGGAGCCATCGACGCAGTAGGGGGGGATGCACTTGCACTCGCACGCGGTCGTCGACCACAGGCCGTAGACGCAGTCCGCGTCCGGCCCGACGCAGGCGGACGACGACGACGATGAAAATGTTGACGTCACCGTTTGGGCGATCGACCCGGGGGGTACGGACGCAATTATTACGAATATGGCGGAGGCGATGCTGCGGAATGACATCGTATTTTCGGGGAATTGTTCGTTCCTCTCTCTCTCTCTCTCTCTCTCTCTCTATCCCTCTCACCCCATTTCGTGTGCTCCGCTAACGAGAGTCAGTTACACACCTCCTCCCTACAAGACTTTATCTTCGCGTTTTATCCTGCGCGCGAGAGGTGATTGGAATCAACCTTCGTAGCCTCTCTCTCTCTCTCTCTCTCTCTCTTCGCACAATATTGTATCTCTCCCAGCACTCCGGGAATGATGGCGATATCTGGTGGTGGCGGCGAGCTCGGCGGCAGCGGAAGGTAAGTACCTAGTGAGAGAACAAAAAAAAGATGGACTGATTTTTTACACTCCCTTTTTTGTCAGCCCGAGCCCGATAAAAAACAATAGAGAGAGGCTTAAATAGAAATCATAATAGTGACAAGGGAATGACAATATTAGTTCAGCCCCCGCTGCTCTGGTACTTTTACTATTGTGTAGGGTGTAATAAATAATTTTTAAATTTTATGATGTGGGCTCTCGGTCTGCAAGAACCCCTTTTTTGATATATATTATTATGGTTCCCAACCCCCAAAGAGAGGCGAAACACACAAATCGGAACCCCTCGGCGGCGCCGATATTTAGCATGTGTATAGTATCCATTCGGCGATTTCGGCGATATCATATATCGCTCCAACGATCCTCGCGCCCTTTCGCCGCATCGATGCGCATGTCATCGCCGCTGGCGCGAGGTCATCGTCCGAGCGATGTCCCGTCTTCTCGATGTCTTCATCCTCGGATGACGGGGTAGACGTCGCCGAGATGGCGGCCACGGCGGGGAGGGGGGGGGAGTGGGGGGGGGGGGATTATCATCGTCTCCCCGTTTTTCGACGAGAAAGCGTTCGAGGCCGATCGTCCCGCTCGGGGATGCCCGAGGCCCATGAAAAGGGGTGTCCGTGAGGGACGTTGGGCCGAATTGGAATAATTCCAATTTACGCATGCCTCGTGGAAGTGGAGGATATACGCGGAGGGCGATGTGGGTCGCATTTCGCGGCACGCCGTTCGGATTCGATTACGGAACAAGTCGTGCCTCCTCCGCGGGTGGATCGTCACCAGCCCACCCCGCATCATATTATACGCGTGCCCCGGGGAAAGGCACGAAACTAACGAAAAAAGACCGTCCGGCGTGTGTACTGGGACATGCCGTCGCCGCGGAAAACCTCGCGTGGATATACTCATTTTGCGCGAATTGAAGACGAGGACGGAGAGAGGAGATGGGGCATCACGTTGCCCAGTTGTCCCCGAGGAAGTGTGTTTCCCCCCACGGCCGACAGGGAGCGTCGTCGCGGCGGTGGTGGTGGTAGGGGGGTTGGGTGGCCGCGGCGGGGGTGGAAGTAAGGAGAGGATGGATGGAAGAGGGGGAGGAGGGGGAGGTAAAAAGACGGGGAAGGATGGGTAAGTGGGGGAGGGGGGGGGGGCTCCATTGAGACGACTTCTACTTGTGGGGGAGGCAGTGATGTGGCGCTATTAGTACAGGCACGTTATGATGGGATATTTTTACCACTATGTATCGTTAAACCAACATATATATTATATTATTATCGAGTGAACTACCACGAGTGAACCATGATTCATATGAATGAGCGCTTGACATATTATGCGTTATCCACAATAATTGCTCGTGTCATTCAGACTTGCGTCCATCGCGTCCATGTCATCCGCCTTGTGTAGAATGGAAGAGAAATAACTTATTGCCTTGCTACCCAATGCCTGCTCGCGCGCGCACGAGTATGGCAAACTTGTCACCAACTTCCTCGCGGCGATCCGGTAGGCCCCTTTCGACGACCACCTGCCCTCCACGAGCCAATTCGCAATGCCCTCGATGCTGCGATGGTAGAGATTGTCATTGTCATCGCAACCGCGGATGACCACCCAGCTCTTGGATGCCAACGTCGTGTGATAAATAATTTGCGCAGGGGAGGATTTGTCATCCTCGCCACGGGGGGGGAAGTAAAAAGCGTCGGGCAACATGTAGAGGGATCCCCCATCCGGCAATCGAAGGAACTTCTTCCTCTCGTGAAAGAAGTAGTCAAGTTCGCCTATTTCGGCAACATAGTCCTCCCACGTCCGGAAGTGCGGAGGATGGCGCTTAAGGAACATGCCATCGAAATCGACCTCATCGTCGATGTAACGCAGGGCACGACGCGCCAAAGCCTTCGCCGCGGTGATATTCGCTCGCGTGGGCGGGTCGATGAAATAATCGCCATCGTCTTCCCCCCCCGCGGACTCGACGTCCCTCGTTAGACGCGCGAACTCCGCCTCGATGTCGGCGACATACGCCCTCCTGCGCTCGACTTCCCTCGATAACAACCCGGCGTGGTATTTGCACGTCGCGCCGAATCGAAGGAGGCTCCGTACTCCGAGGTATTCCATCACGGCGGGGATGATGAAATCGGGTAGGTCGCAATCACTCGACGCGCCTCTCGACGAAATGGAACAATCGTAAGCCCGATCCTCCCTTGCATGCTCGTTGTTGGCGTCGATTCCTTCGTCGGCATGTCTTGCACAGCTCGACAAGCATGATGTGTTGTTAATGGTCATTCGAGGCGTCACGACGGAGGGAGTACATCTGCTTGGACGTCCCATGTTGCCAATTGAGAGGTTATCGTATTGTTGATATTGATTCTCTCTCTCGATAATATTGTCTTGACACGATCCGTGGCCGAAACCCGAGCAGCACTGAAAATAATAAAATAATATCAACCCACACAAGAAACTGATGGCCAAAAAAAAACGTGATTCTTTTTTACAAAATAATATTTTGTGGAGACGAGAGCTTAAAAGTAAAAAAATAATGGTGTGTCATTTTGGACTCGCATGTTAGTTTTTATTGGGCCCTTTTTATTTCGTCCGTGACCGCATTTTTTGTTATCACGGGAAAAAAGAAATACGCAAATACTACATAAGAACTCTTAGGAGCACTCGTTTTGTAGAGGGGCGGAAGAACCTATGGGTTTCATGAATACACCTGATTATCTCTCGGAGTTTAAGCCATAATATCAATTTTGATCACAATATAAAAAAACACAGTAAAATTACCTTTTTGCAGTCGCTCCTACGATTCCATCGCTTGTTGACAACTCATTGAAAATCAATATGATTAGTTTTTCTTATTTACGAGAAACTTTTTCTAGTTAGGAATCATACCTATTTGAATGGACGTAGATTCGATGAATCATGAAAAACTTTTAAAATGAGAATCATGAAAAATTTTAAATGAGAATCATGAATAACTCGATGAATCACATGAAAAACTCGATGAATCGTGAAAAACTCGATGAATCGTGACATTCCAGTGGGGGCCACAAGGGAATAAATATATATTTTCAGATAAAGCGTAACGATTCATATGATTCCATGATAAACTCGATGAATCATGAAAAACTCCTTTTGGGAGAAGAAACATTTCTAAATGCGGGAAACCCTTCACTTGTAAACTCACCTGTTACAATACTTCTACCGTATATACCGGGGTTTAAGCACCAGCTAATGTTCTAGGATGTGACAGCTAAATCG